>JACXGK010001051.1:0-79447 GCA_016801125.1 Novumbra hubbsi
GTGTTTGTACTGACACAGGGGAATGGGAACAGGGAACCTATGTAGGGGCCGTGATTGACTGATGAGGGACAGGTGCGGGCCGTTGAGTGAGTGATTGGTGACTGGGTGTGATTTTGACGTTGATCCGTACTTGCGCCCAACGGCCACCAGGGGGTGGAAATGAGGCGAAAACCGTCAGGCTAGGGCGGAACCCTGACACTTACTGGATATCCAGGCATTACAATTACAGAAAGAGAATATGTATGTATTTTATGTTATATATTACAGTATTATTTGTAATTGTAATATTCATTGTCCCAATTTTTTTATTTACTTTTGTTATAATATATATATAAAATAATTTGCATTAAAACCCACAACCCTCGAGTAGCAAGCGCCATTATATGTGAATTGAGCCATATGTTCAAAGTCAATGACCCCCTTGGGGGACTAAAACAACATTATAGCACATTATAAATCATGTCTGGTCAAACCAGGACAAGGACATTCCGATTACCATTGTTGAATATATTTGAGTATTGTTGTTTTACAATAACCCAAGATTTCATAAGAATGAATATTGGTCTGCTCTCCAGAACTGTCCTTTAATGTTAGAGAAACATAAATGCATTATAATAAAATTTTTGTTGTTAGAATTATAATTTTAAAATTAACTAGACTTGTTGCCAGATTTGCGTCAGAGACACGCCTTCCAGGTCAGGGTGATGGGACGCTACCTCAGGGCAGTGGGTTTTCCGTTGTTGGCGTGACAATTGTTGTAGTCAAAATAGGCACTAAGATAACCAGACATTGGGCTGTTCACAGCTAACGACTGCATTATTTGCCTAATGTTGCATCAAATTTGAATAGCAAAACATAACAGAAACCCTGCAGAACAATTAAAACAAATCCTCTCTTGGCTCGAACATGGCTGAAACAGCCACTCAACTAATGGACAAAAGAACAGGGTGGACTTAATATTCTCAACACCCCAGCCGACTACATATACGTTGTTAGTCTGCTTCCTGATGACAAGCTGAATTCCCGCAACTGCTGGCCACCCATTATGGGACAGTGACCAGGCTTCTAAACTATGATCCCTGTGCCCGCAGAAGGACATTAATTGAATAGTAAGTATACCTTGGTGATAAAGCAGTACTTAGTATCACCCTTTAATTACAGTTCCACCTCTACGGACCTGAATCAAAGAAAGTACTGATTTAATTAGTTTCTATTATATCCGGCCAATTCTTTATAACAATCCCAGCCGAACAGGACCTTCTGCAGTTCTGTTCGTGCGAATACACTGGTGGTTTGCATGTAGTCATTTTCTCTGTGTGAGGATTGCTCTAGCTCTAACGCTTGCACTTCCTGCATTCCTGTGAGTAAAGATCCGGTATTTAAACACCATTCCTGCCTGCACCGGTTTCCTACACTATACAACAAATCATCATGTGAAGAAGTTACAACGCAATAAATACTAATAACTATCATTCTGAGTAGTCAAGTGATTTGTAATCTCCATTGTGTGACTAATTCTGGCTGATCACAAAGGCTCTATATGAAGGTTCATTCATACAGAGCCCAGGCAAAGAGAAGGAGGTGGGTGTGGAACAAAACACACAGAGATTAAACTTCACCCGGCCGCACTGCCACAATGTAACTCGGCTTGAACTTTGTAACATGTACAGTGGAGGAAAAAGTATTTGATCCCCTGCTGATTTTGTTCGTTTGCACACTGACAAAGACATTATCAGTCTATAATTTCAAATAAGTTATACATGGATTTGCATTTTACTCAGTGAAATAAGTATTTGATCCCCTATCAATCAGTAAGATTTCTGTCTCCCATGTGTCTTTTATACAGGTAGCAAGCTGAGATTAGGAGCACTCTCTTATAAGGCAGAAGCAATAAATCAGATTCCAAACTCTCCATCATGGCCAAGACCAAAGAGCTGTCCTAGGATGTCAGGGACAATATTGTAGAAAGGCTGGAATGGGCTACAAGACCATCGCCAAGCAGCTTGGTGAGAAGTTTACAACAATTAGGGCGATTATTCGCAAATGGAAGAAACACGAAATAACTGTCAATCTCCCTCGGTCGGGGGCTCCATGCCAGATCTCACCTCATGGAGTTTCAATGATCATGAGTACAGTGAGGAATCAGCCCCGAACTACACAGGAGGATCCTGTCAATGATCTAAAGGCAGCTGGGACCATAGTCACCAAGAAAACAATTGGTAACACACTACCAAAGACTGAAATCCTGGAGCGCCCGCAATGTCCCCCTGCTCAAGAAAGCACATGTACAGCCCCGTCTGAAGTTTGCCAATAAACATCTGAATGAATCAGATGACTGGGTGAATGTTTTGTGGTCAGATGAGACCAAAATCGAGCACTTTGGCATCAACTCAACTCCCCATGTTTGGAGGAGGAGGAATGCTGCCTATGACCCCAGGAACACAATCCCCACCGTTAAACAAGGAGGTGGAAACATTATGCTTTGGGGGTGTTTTTCGGCTAAGAGGACAGGACCTTTCACTGCATCAAAAGGATGATGGATGAAGCCATGTACCATCAAATCTTGGATGAGAACCTCCTTCCCTCAGCCAGGGCATTGAAAATGGGTCGTGGATGGGTATTCCAGCATGACAATGACCTTAATCCAATAGAAAATCTGTGGAGGGAGTGAAAGGTTTGAGTTGCCAAACGTCAGCCTCGAAACCTTAATGACTTGGAGAGGATCTGCAAAGATGAGTGGGACAAAATCTCTCCTGAGATGTGTGCAAACCTGGTGGCCAACTACAAGAAACGTCTGACCTCTGTGTTGCCAACAAGGGTTTGCCACCAAGTACTAAGTCATGTTTTGCAAAGGGGTCAAATGCTTATTTCACTGAGTAAAATACTAATCAATTTATAACTTATTTGAAATTCGTTTTTCTCGATTCTTTTGTTGTTATTCTGTCTCTCGTTGTTCAAATAGACCTACCATTACAATTATAGACTGATCATTTCTTTGTCAGTGGGCAAACGTACAAAATCAGCAGGGGATCAAATATTTTTTTCCTCCACTGTATGTAAGTGGGTATGAGATAAGGTTTGATAAAGAATAGGAAATATACAGGAAAGGTAACTTTGTTACATATACGTATGGGGGTATGAGAGTAGGTTTTAGGAGGAATATGCAGGAAAGGTCCCTTGGGTTCTATTTACTTTTTTCTTAAGCGGCAGCAACGTCATTCCCCTCCGCGAGTTCCATTTCTGAAAGCCTATTTTCACAAACATCCCTCGCTTTATATAGCTAGCAGTGATGTTGTGATGTCCTCTGACGCCACAGTGCTGTCAACAAAAACACAAATGGAGAAAGAGACAAAATCAGTCACTCCTCTCATGTGCCTTTTACTAAGGAGTGGCTTCTGTCCAGACACCCTAACATCAAGGCCCGATTGGTATAGTGCTGCAAAGATGACTGTCCTTCTGTGAGGTTCTCCCATCTCCACACTGGAACTCTGGAGCTCTGTCCAAAGGACCATTGGGTTCTTCGTCACCTCCCTGACCAATGCCATTCTCCCCAAATGGCTCCATTTGGCAGGGCTGACAGTTCTAGGAAGAATGTTGGTGGTTTCAAACATCTATTATATATTAATGATGGAGGCAACTGTGTTCTTGGGGACCTTCAACGCAGCAGATCAACTGTATTGTTAACTGTGGGACCTTATAAACACAGGTGTGTGTTATTTGAGAGACCTTATATACGCAGGTGTGTGTTAACTGTGGGACCTTATATACCCCGGTGTGTCTTTTCAAATCATGTCCAATAAATTGGATTTAGCAAAGGAATCCATATCTCAGTGATGATCAATGGAAACAGTAGTTTGTAAACATTTATAAAAAACATTATTTCAAATACATTTTAGAATAAGGCTGTAATGTAACAAAAACTGAAGGGGTCAAAATGTCCATACGCATTGTACAACCCTCCTCAGGTCATACTGTAAATGCCTCTTTCATGAGGTAATATAAAGAGCATGTTGCTTCGGCCTTAGTTACACAAAGTCTGGGTGACCGCCTTCACGGACCCCTTTTCATCACATCCCATGAAACCCTAGGGCCCCCCCCTCCCCCCTCCCCCCTCCCCCCCGGCAGAACCACTGTCAGAACGTAGGGAAGTACAGTGGCTCACAACCCACAGCTTTTGTAATGCATGTAACATAGGCTTTGCAGTCAAACAATCCGGGGAAGACACAAATTGCTGTGGCCCTTTTACGCTGATCTACCTACAGAGGCTGCATCGCAGTGAAAAGAAAATTTGACATTTGAATAAGGGAACTCTTAATAGGGGTGTGCAACTCAAGCCTCTTGACCCTGCGGATCACAGAAAGGGACCTCTGGGCACAGGCGACCTAGGTATTCCTCTCAGTAAGCTAAGTAGCCCCACTGCCATCATCACGTCTCATAGTAATGTCTGATAACCTCTCTGGTAGGATCTCTGTTTTCTCAATTTACCTCGGTTCCGCAGAACCCTTTTGAATTCATCCAGAATGGAGACTCAACAGCAACTCTCCGGCAGTGACTGACTGCCAACTCTGGATACAATGGCTGTTCTTCCAGCCATTGTATCTAGGGCCTTAGCCCTACTGAAAGTGGAACGAAGATTAAAGGAGGGGAAAGGTTGGGGGGGGGGGCTCCTTCCACAAGACACTGACCACTCGAAGCAGCTCTCTGCTTCCTGCAATATATGTAGGTGGTGACTTTCTCCTGCCTCCCAGAGGTTGGCATACAGCCAAGCATGTGTGGAATGTGAGACATCTTGGTTTCCTCCAGTAGCCCAGCAAACCGATGTTAGCGCCAATCTCTCTCATGGAGATCCACTCAATATTCCACTCTGGAGGAATCCACTCATAATCCACAGAGCCAGGCAATGGCGACGCGTTAACCACTTAAATATCGCCCCCTGCCATTCGAAGTGTTTATCGTTGATTAGCACAAGGTATTCGATTTAAGATTTCAATATCAATTCCAATTGAAACCTATTAAAACAACGTCTTGGTTTTACCTCACTGGGTGATGTGTAAATACATCAATAGTGTGTCTATATTGTAGCACTTCTGTCTATTGTTGATAATGTAACTTGTCCTGAGTAAATTTAGGAGGAGATGTGGTTCCCTTGCATCCATTATTTATATCACTGGGAGTGGGGGGAGGTTGGAGTAAAGTATTAAATAGTGCCAAGGGCAGTGAAAGTAAACTGATGCCGGATGATGAAATATGAACTCTTGCTCCACTGACATGAACATGTCACTGCTGTGACCTACAGATCTGGGATCTACATACTTGAAATTAAGGCAAGTCCCGATTCAACAGATGACTCTCGCTGTTTGTGCAAGTAATTATGTTGGTTTAGTGACTTTCATTGTGGTCTTTACCATGACTTACTGGTTTGGCTGCAAATGGTATAGTGGAGTTGATCGCCTGAGCATGGTTTAAGGAAGTAGCCTATCTTAATAGGTATCACACATGCAGTAGCTCGATCTTTTGTGCTGGTTGTTTCATGAAACCCAAAACAAAATGTAGTATTTCATAAAGGAGTCTGGGATGAAGTGAACTTCAGACTAACTGAAGTCAAAGGTAATTTCTACAGACACTCATGGCATCTACAAATGGACATTTTGTGAATTAATTTATAAATGGTAAAACATATTTGTATGGAAAAGCCAATAAATAAAAGATGACACTCGTCATGGTCAAAACATTTAGATTTGAAATCCAATATTCAAGACACCCACTGGAGTGAGAAGGACAATGTTTGTGAGAGGCGGAATAAGCTTGAGAGTTATTGTGGGGGACAAGGTATGCTGCATGTATTTAGCCAACATGGGTGCGTGCGTATGTTTGTGTTTGTGCTGCATGCAAGAGCGTATGCAAAGCTGCAAACACATTCCCTGACAGACCTGTGGGTGCAGAGTTGTGTCCTGACCACTGCTAGACCCCGGCCCGTCAGGACACAAAGAGCCAGTGTTGACCATGCATGAGGGATTCAGTTTCAGCAACAGGACAAAACCCCGGTGTCTGGTTTCCCCCCAAAACAACACCAAACAATGGGTGTCCATTTTTTTCCGTTTTAAATTAAACATACAAAAGTAATTAGACTGAAAGAGCCCTCCTTGGATTATTCATCAAGATCTGAGATTACATCACTCCTTCAATTCTGGACTTGATACTGTGTTGACAAACTGGTCCACTATAATAAAATTGCTCTCATTAGTTATGTTATAAACTAGTATTAAGAATAAATGGTTAACAAACACACCTTCTCAAAAATGAAAATATTAAGAATAACAATGGTTAACAAACACACCTTTTCAGAAATGAATTTGGACAATCAAATCCTTAGCGCTCACCATTCTTCTACTCCTGGTCTCATTAACAGACACAGAAATGTAATCTACTTAAATGTTAAACTAAAACTGTTACTTGGACGTCATTCTGTTTCTTCACCATTCCTTTAAACTTGCAATCGTGTCGTCAAAGATCTAAAGATAGTGTTGACCAAATTAATTATAATTCTCCAAATTTCCATTTATAATGTACCATTGTTGTTTTTAACGCGTTATTGGTTTAAATGTTTCACAAACTTGATCTGCATTAGTCAATGCAGAATTGTTGATAAACCAAAACGTGAATTATGTAGTTAGGGAAATATTTCAGTAAATAAAACAACGAAAAAACAATACACTAAAAGTGCAACGTGTGTATAAATGCAATCCAACTACAATTGTACTGCCTGCTGGACTGCGATGACCGTGCTGCCCGTAGGACTTTTAACGATCGAAACTGTATCCAGTTTAGAGTACAGCGATACAGATACACCTGCTAAACTAGATAAAAACAACAACATACCTGGGTGATCGATGTCAAATGTATTTGCGAAATTCCTCCGTCAATCTGGCGAGATTAAGAGTAGTACTTTAAACTAAAACTAAATAAAAAACGAGTGTAGAATATGAAAACAAATGGTCTAAAAACGTCCTACAGCTAATATTTCCCGTATTGTTACCTTGGCCACACAGGAAAGTAAAGTCTGAATAGGTAATACAATTCCACACCAACCAATAAGCATGCGAGTGGGCGGTGCTTTCTGGATATCGGTCCTTTAATTCCATCTTCCCCGTACAAACGTACTGACTTAAATTTAAACTAGTATCTTATTTTAGAGGATTTGTACAAACATGAACGGGAGTTTGCATGTTCTTGATCTCCAACTCAAACAACCAGCCTATAAAACAAAAACATTCACTGGAAGAAGTGGCTATGTTTTTGCATAAAAAAACAACAATTTCTTCCACAAATTAAAATGTGAGCGCAGAATCTATGCTCAGCGTATATTTCCGTGGTACAACAGGATTAATGTTTTTCAAGCAGAAAAAATGTGGATTGGATGTACCTGATTAATTCTAAAAGCCTTAGCATACTGGAGCTATACAAACCACTGTGAATACTTTGTTTCGGTAATGCACGGCCTCGCATGATTAAGCACAGGCTGTAATGCTGAGGCACTGTTGTTAAAACCACTTAGAGAGAAAGTAAACTTGCACATGCGTGGGTGACGCTATACCTGCGGATCTGTTTTGGTATCCTTTTCAGACGACTCTGTAAATGAAAATCGACAAAACCACCTGAAACGCTCGTGTTTCCAATAGTTGTTACTAGGTTCACAGTCCTTAAAGTGACATCACAAATGTTGTCCACGGGGCGGTAACTCAAGCGTTAGAACACATGAACAAGGGCCAGATTACAGAAAAGCCTTGGCAATGATGGAGGATCCCCAACAAATCTTAAGAGGCAAGTAACTATAATGGGCCCTATGTCACTCAAACTGGCTTTGTAGTTACTTCAATTAATGTGATTCCGTTTCTACAATAAAAATCTGATTCTATATGAAAAGCTTTCAGTAAGCATTCACCCACACTGGACTTTAACCCATGTAGTCGCTTTACACAAGGTCAATGGAATATATTTGGTTCTGTTTGCATTTTAATGGCCTGCACCAAATACTGCATGACCGCAGTTTAAATTATACATTTTGAAATGACCTAAACAAGTTGTGGTATTGTTATTCGCATTGTTTAGGTAAGCCAAAAATTATTCAGGAAGTAAAATGTGTCTTAACAAATCAAGTGTCAGGGATTCCAAAAGACTAGGGGCATAAAAACGGCTACACCTTCATCTTTACCCTATACAAACACAAACTAAGCTTGAAGTTTAAAAACAGATCTAACAAGAAAGACCAGTCAGCCTCAAAAGTCTAAAACATAGTAATGGACCGATGGGCAACAATATATAATTAGATAATATCTCTCTAAACATTGTAGATTAATAGCGATGGATTATCTGTTAAACCTTCACAGACAAATCAGAAGAGAATTTTAGAACAGGCCATAAAGTGCTCAGGGATGAAGCCACTGGACATTTTGAAACAGCTTGAGTTCAGCCAAGCATTCATAAACAAAACAAAAACAAACATAACCATATATATGTTTTATTCTCAATACGGCAAAATACAAAGAATATTTAGGACAGACTCAGAAATCCCATTAGTAACAAGTAATACTCACTTCACGGTCATTTTTAAATTACACGTTATTCCAAGTTTGAATAACAAACTCATAAGAGTACCTTTACTTAATATTGCATCCATAATATATATCTCTGTTCTCAATATTTTAAAACTAACCCAAATTAGACTACTGTACTTTGTATGCTGACATCTCCTATGAGACAGTTAAAAAAGTACAACATACTGTATAAACTTCTACAACTGCTTAACATACAGAAATACCTCTGATTCAAAAGACATCTCAGATCAGTTTGAAAAAGGAGAACTTTCTCACAGGAAATATTAATTGAGATATTGTTTTCCCCTCAACTGTATATCTCAATCCAAAATCCATTCAATTTGATCAGCAATATAGATTGCAGGGAAATGTCTCCATAACAAATACCAAATAGACAATATTAGCACTTGATCTAAAGACATGGATGATGATGCTGACAGTACAGTAATAAAAATTATTGATAAACATTGATATACAGTGTTCAGAGACAAATGTCATCTCTAACATTTTGAAAGAAAAAAGCTCACAGAAAATGTGCATATAATCTCTCACATCGTATTTACAACCTAATTCCAATAGAAATGTTAAAATGTAGTAGAAATTCACCCTAAAAGAAATGCTCTATATACACTTTGTACATATTTGTATTTAAATAGAAACATGCAAGTGATACGGTTTTCTAATGAAATTTTACCCTGGATTTATTTAAATTAAAACTATAATTATATTGAAATATGGTATAAAAAAAAAAAAAACTCCAAAGTTATCTTTCAATAACCAGAAAATCATATTCAGGAGAAAAGTAAAACACTGAAAATCTGCACACTAAAGGGGCAGAAAAACAAATAAATATATGTGAATGTCTTACGAGGATTGTTAAAAGGATCCAATTCCTCTTTTTTACATATGATTATATAAAACACAATCCAGGAACTCGTACTTACTAGTGTATGCAGACCTTTGAGTGACTACACAAATATCTGGGCAAAAAATTGGCCTCAAGCCTAAGGTATAAAATGTCCTAATTAAGTCATGAATGTATGATTCTATAAACAGATTTATATTTAAGCAAAAAGGTATGAAGGGGTTGTGGTGTATGGCCAACATACCACAGCTAAGGCCTGATGTTAGGCCAGAAGCAACACAGAGTTTCTGGATTCCGCCCTCAGCTGTGGTATATTGGCGACGTACTACAAACCCCTGAATAACCTTATTGCCATTACAAAATGTTTACCAATGCAATACGATCAGCAAATTCCTCGTTTGGAAAATGCACGTATATCGTAAACCAGCAGACAAGCATGACGCACAAGCTAAAAGCAGCGAAAATCTGCGTCAAACAAAACAGGTTTGGACTGAGTTAGTAACAAGAATGGAAATTCCTGATTTCAAACTTAAAAACCCCTAAAACTATTTTCAAAGATTTTAGTTAAAAATCCTGCATAGATTAAAAAAAAAAAAAAACATTTACTCTGAGTGCAAGAAGAAATAACAGTTTTCCCCCAAACAAAAGACTGGGGAGTCAATGAAGAAAATTGGTACTAGTGTTTCCAGCATGTGTCTACTGTAGGTAAATAATCATTTAAAAAAAAAAAAAAAAATAAAAAAAAAAATTCCTTCATCATACAATACCACTTGCATAAAGTTCACTTTTCTGTTCCAAATTACTCATGTCCACATTTGCCTTGCTGCAAAACTAGTGATAATACAAAACAACCTATAAACACCTTAATATTAGGGCAGTTTATCACTACAGTAGCTTAATTTGTTATATTATATTATTTAACCTGTACCATAAATATAGACAATAGATGACGATACTTTTGAAGCGTTGTAATACACAAATTACTATTGTGCTATGCAGAAAACCCAGGAACCATTTTTAAACATTTTAAATATGACATTCTCATATACAATATAAATCTTTCAACCCTGTTTTAAATCCTATTAATCTGAAAGTTAAGAACTTTGAACAGGATAACTGCTTGGTACATAAATAAAATCTATATTGGCCATGTACTTTGTGACTGGAATATAACTCATGTGCTTACAATGCAATCTACGTATGGCTAGTCAGCATCACCAAAAGGAATGCTACATAACTTACAAGAAGAATTGTAGAATTAAAATGCAAGTGCATTCTTGTCCTTCCTTGCAGAAGCTATCTGCTTTTGCCAGGCATTTTCTTTAACGTTTTATTAGAAACTACACCAATAATTACGTGCTTCATGGACAACAATTTCATACCTGCTACACCCTGCCGTACCTTACCAGTACACCAACTGCAACCCTCTACGGCAGACGCCTTTAAGGATAAATGGAATAATTACACCTTGTTAAGAAATGAATCTGTCAGGGCAATTCAACAAAGAACATTTAAATAAATAAAACTCATTCTAAGATCATATTCGATTTCATTGGAAGAACTCATTGACATGCGAATTATAGTGGTGCTTCAGAAGAAACTTTGACAAAATCTACTAATACCAATATGGTCCACCTCATGCTACCTCCCCTTCGATGGCAGCTGTTAGAGTAACGTGTCTTTATTGTAAGGGGGATCCGTCAAGCAAACAAAGCTTTCTTGTAATTCACACACCAGACGGGTCCCAAACCACTGATCGGAAATAGAACCAAGTTGTACTCCAGAGAAACGCTTGGATTATTGATCCGTTAAACCATTTAAAATCCTCCCCAACGTCGCTGGATTTACATTTTGAAGTATGGTATATTCTAGTTTCCTGTAGATCAGATACAAGGCACAAAAAATATAAGAGACAAACCTTAGTTTTAAAGCACCTTTGGTTCACGGGAGGTACTGGTGTTGAAGATTTACATTAAAATTAAAACATTAAAAGCTGAATGTGAATATGAATGTGCTTATTAAAAAACAAAATAAAAAAAGATTTAGTGTATTTCATCTAAAATAATTCTGCAAAAGGCATCGTGCCAAATTTAAAAATTGCTTTTGTTTGCACAACCCAAAGATATGACAGAATAGTGAGTATAGTTAGTATGTACAGATAACCTCTGTGCAGTTGAAATCCTCCTCCCATATGGACAGTCAAAGGTGTAATTTGCTCCATATATCTCAATGTTTTTGGCAAGCTGGTGTAGAAAATGGACACAGTGTTATAGATATGTCTGAGGCAGATAAGTTCACGTGTGCATGGAGGGGGCAGCAGTGCATTGTGGTTGACACCTTGTGTGTGTGTGTGTGTGTGTGTGTGTGTGCGAGCGCAGTGTCCTTCAGGGGGTGAGCTTCGCGTCCAACCGCAGCCAGTGTAGGCCCTGCCGCGTGAAGCGCACCAGTTCAGTCATGCTGCTGGTGTTGAAGATCAAAGGCCTCATCACCCTGTCCAGCTCCGTGAAGAACTCTGCAGAACGGACAAGAGGCAACAGAGTCAAGGCGAGTCGGACGTGCACACACACACGCAACACACACACACGTCGCAGGGACCTCCAGCCGGCCAGCGCCGACTCGGCCGAGGCGGTATCCTGTGACGGCGTTCACCCCGAAGCCCCAACATCCAACGCCCATCCCCCTCGGGTTGCGCCAAAGAATGGGGTACCTTTCTGCTCTTTGGCCAGCTGCTCCGCCTGGTCCCACACCTCGGTGGCGTACAGGAAGTTGGAGGTGACCTGGACGTAGCTGGCGGCCATTTGGTGGATGCGTTGGGGAATGGTGACAGACGTGCTGCCGCTGGCGCTGGAGGTGCCCGACGAGTAGCTGCCGGCGCTGCCGGGGGACAGCTTGGGGGAGACGGGGGACGGCATCCCCACCGCTTTACTGGGGGGGACACAGAACAACACGGCCGGGCGATAAGGGGGAGGTAGTCGCAGATGCTCGAAACATGCTGAACCACCAGGATTCAACTAAATGCCAGGAACATTCACTGACGGGAGTTCATCACACCAACAATGTAAGAAGAGAGCTGGTCTCAACACAGCAAACAGCCAAGAAAATGTCTTACTTTCCCATTCCAGGAGAGGGAGCCTGGGTGTTACTCAAAGAATTCTGAAAGGGAAATACATCAAATAAATAGTTAAGTATTATTGACAAAACAAGGTGTAATAGTGATTTACAGACACCTGCTAACAGTACTCATCTGTTTTATATTGGCTACCATAAACCCACAGGTGCTTTATTGCCATTATAAAACCGGTTGCCAACATACATTTTTGTCAACACTTGATTTAGCCAATCAGCATTAAGAGCCTATGAAAACGCCAAACATGATTGACGCAACGTCACCGCCTTCGTACAGATAAACTCAGTGCTAAATGGAAAAGAACACGCAAAGAAAACAACAATACTGGTGAACAGGGAATAAAATACCTTGAGGTGCTCTGTGAGTGTTTTCGAGTATTTCAGCGCGCTCTCTTTCCTCAGCTTGAAGAGTCTCAGGTAGAGTAGGGACTGGCATCGCAGGCTGTGGGTGAGGGAGAGGTGGACAAAAACACGTTAAGCCCACTCAACGACCGAGCCTGAAGCGCCGGTACGAACGGTAAACGGGCTCCATTCACTAACACCTACCACAACACCGCCAGACGTTTGTCTGCTGACGTAGCGTCGGGAGCCATGTAGCTCTTTAACTTCATAGTGTACCTGAAACACAAAGTGGGCGACGGGAGATTGATGCGGTTCTTGCGGGCCAACTGAGGTATATGTATGAACTGGAGTACACTCGTCCCTTCACGGGAATGAGTTGGGTGTGACCTCCGACTGCCGGAAGCAGCGGTTCAAGTATGTCAGTGATGTCCCCCTGCGTCCCTTTAAGGCCACGGCTTACTTCCTGTCACAAAGATACCTCTAGCAGGAGAACAAAGCTACATCCCACGTCACCGGCTGTCAGAGCGGTCACAGGAACGTGACCTTGAGTTCAGTCTACAACCCCACGGAGAACATTTAGGAGATGAACAAGTATTTTGCAATGTGGATATGCCACTGTCCAACCTGCCATCTCCCCAGCATGAACTAACATCCCCGCAAAACATTTCACAGGGGAATCCGTGCAGTGAAGAACGGATGCAGTTCTGGAGACAAAGGTACTATCCAGTACTAGATCGTTGCATATAATAAAATGGCCACATTTTACATTTGGCATTTAACACACCGGCATCCACAGCGACACGCAGGAGCAATCGCAGCCAATGATTGCCTGAGAACAGAACGACAACAATAGACCTAAATACATGACCATTTCAGTGCCCGGTCAGATGCTCTCAACCTTGGACCACATCCTGCCTGAGGTGAAGAACTGTACGAATGAACCCTTTCGGCCCGCCCGTACGGCGCCTCGTCTACGGCGGCTCTGTATGGAGGTCATCGCTAACACAAGGAGGTGATGTCAGAACGCGGCGGGCCACAGGTCTTACTTGATGAGCTCCACCGTCTCTGCGTACATGGGGAATGGAGACTTGGCTTCCTGGGCACTCCTCTCCAGGGCGTTTCCACATTCGATGAAGGACACTACAGCGTCCAGGTAGTACACGGCCTTTTCAAACCGATCCATCTGCACACAAACACAAACACGCGTCAACTTTCTCTCCCTTCCGCCTGCAGAGTGGCCAGATGGCAGCAGGAACAAAGCCTCACGACCAGCACTTGAGGTCATGTTTGAATAACCACGGCAGACAAGTCATTAGCATTTAATCATTTCTGATGAAATGTTTTACGATTCCCCGGATACTGTAGAATAGGGTGAGACCACTTCCCATCTCGTAACAGGGGCCCTGGGATACATTGAGGTATGTAACAAGTGAGTCATTCTTGTTGCTTCCTCAGCTGCTCTACCTTCAGTGGCCAGAGGACCAGACATAATGGTGCACTAGCCCTGACAGCTGCTAGTGAAACCAAAACAAAACGCTCAATGGTGTCCCAAGAATTGAGTCAATTCTCCAGCTTGTCATGTAAAGCAGTTTTGTTCACAGTCTTGGTTTCACATAAGAACCAGCACCTGTTGAAGGAACGCAACGGTTTCTTACCAGGGCATCCGCGTTGTGTTTCAGCTTCTTGGCCTCTTGTAAGTAGTGATCAGCAGAATGAATCCTGAAACACAACAGGTTCACCAGTCGGTTATTGCCTTCATTTGGCTGAGGACACAAAAATAGTGTTTTTCTCCTAGCCACCCTGATGACCGGTCAAAACAGCTGCACTTTACTTCTCAAATGTAATCTGGGTTTCACACCGACACATCTAGCACTCCCCCCGCCTCCGAGGCGTTCCATCAAACGCCTGCCTGGCCCCAGGGTGGCCCCAGGGTGGCCCCAGGGTGGCCCGCGGGCGGACGACAGGAGGCTCCTCTTACCTGTCCTCAAACTGAAGTTTTGATCTCAGGGACTTGGAGCCGTCTGAGGAGAGCAGTGGAGCAGCAAGCTGGTTATCAGAGCCCTTTGAGGTTTTCTCCTGCAGAGACACAACAGAGTTTTGAGTCCTTCCTCCGGTGCGGGGGATTTTAGGTGACGATCAAGTCAAAACCATGAGCTGGTTACATGTGTAGCAGGGCGTGGGAGTGGGAGAACCCTGGTAGTTTCGCGGAGGGCACGACAGTGGAGTTCGGTCCGGGTTTACATGCAAGGGCCGCCAGAAGACAGCGGCTTGACCGGGGCCACGGAGCGGCAGACACCTCCTGGACACACACCTTGCCCTCCCGGTTGCTCCTGCTCTGCTTGTCCTCGCCCTTCCGGTGTTTGGAGGCGGAGCTGCTCTTGGTGCTGTGGCTCCCCTCCCTCCCACTGCTGGCCCCGCTGGACAGGGAGGTGGACGACTGGCTGACCGTCCGCTTGCGGCTGACGTGCTCCGCCTTGGGCGTCCTCTGCAGCCCTCCCGACCCCGATATGGAGGGAGAGGGCACGGGCTCCTCCTTCACCTTGACCTCTAGGGCCCTCTTAGACCTGGGTGCGGGTGGTAGCCAATTGCATGTATTTTTATAAAGCCTCTTTTACGTCAGCATTGGTCACAAATTGCTTGTACAGATACCCGGACAACATGAATTGATGCACAGTGGCTATAAAACCTCCTTACTAGGGTCGAGATTTAAGAAGAAACAGAAAGAGGGTCCAGATTCTAAGAGGTGGCCACTCCTCTTCTGATTGTGTTGGGTAACTGGACTATGAACTTTAGATGACAGTCAGCCTTTAATATACACACTAGGTTGGGTTTTATTCATTGCTAAATACTCACTCTTTGCTGCCGGTCTTGTGATGGGATGAAGATTTTTCTTCAAGTCTGGACTTCTTGCTATCTGGTTTGGTGCTCTCATCATCATTCTAAATTGAATGACAGGGGAACCGGTTAATCATTGTGGCTGCACTTATATCCAGGATCACTGGTACTTGACTGGGTATGAGCTGAACATTGAATATCACATGTGCAGCTCGTAAACCTCAGGAAGGTGGATAAAAGTAAAATGAGACCCAAGCTTAACAGACCTTGTCTTAGCAACCACTTTCACCAAGTGGCACAAAAAACGAATTCAATCAAGCAAGCAAATGGATTTTGCCCTGTAGTCACAAAAGACAATTACAAACACCAAGCCTGAAACCCTAGCGAGCAAGCAACAACAGGGTTGATGCACTGTGGCTAGGGGAAAAACATCCTAACATGGTCAAATCTTAGGAGAAAACCTAGAGCGGAACCAGACTCTGAGGGGTGGCGATTCCTCAAAGTTAAGCGCAAACATGAATAGCACAGTGTTGTACCGTGACATACCTTGTGTTTCCTTTTGCTCTTACTGGAGCTTTTCTCAGAGGGTTGCTTCTGGAAGTTACCGTCTCTGTCCAGCGAGAGGTCCCTCTCTACTTTGGGCTCCAGCAGGTCTTTGAAGGGGCGTCCGGGGACTCGTATCAGCAGGCTTAGATCGATCTTCACCATGAGCTCCTGCTGCTGCCTGACAGGGAAGCGTTCTTCCGGGTCGCTGAGAGGCGACAGTAGTTCCTTGTCTTCCATAGGAGAGAAGACGCACGCGGGGGTCCGGATGCTCTCCGGGTACTTGGGGGTCTGGGACGACGACGGGATGCTGTCGTTCCCCTCCGAGTCCGACGAGGAGGAATCCGTGTCCACAAACTCCCGGGACTTCTGGGACGGCTTGGTGGGAACCTTGCTCTTGCGCTTGTCTACCGCGGGCCTGGGCGAGGACTTGGGCTCCTTCTTGATGTTGGGTTTGCGGGAGCCCTTGGTGGCGGCCTTGGGCCGGTGCGGAGGGATGTCTGGGGCCGGTTCACTCTCCACCCGCAGACCCCCCTTGGGTTCCTCCACCACCGGGAGCTTCTCTGACTTCTTGGGCTGTTTTTTCCCCACCGTCCTGCGCGGGCCAGATCCTCCCTCGCTTTGGGCCGGCGATTTTTGCCGCCCGCGGCCACTCTCGGAGCCCTTCTGCGCGGCCCTCAGGTCCCTGCTAGGTGCGGGCGCCCCAGAGTCCTTAGAACCCCCCTGGCCGCCGTAGCCCCGGCCTGAACTGGGGTCCCGGCCCTCCTTCTTGTACTTGGTGGGTACATTATTGTCCACCGGGGAGGCTGGGGAGAGATGCTTGGCTTTCTTTAGCCAATTTTCCAACTGCCACTTATTGGTTGGGGCTGGTTCAGGCTGTGAGGAAACATACAGATGAGACCGGCACGACAACACCACAGAATTTACAGGCCTGGGCTCGACGGGGTTACGGCACGGCCGACATTACACGGTTACGGCGGGTAACAATACAACACCGTAACAACGGGTCGGACGTTAAGAGGGAGGCCACTACCTCCGGTGACGCAGGACGCGGGGGCTCGTTGGCCTCGCTGTCCGTGGAGCTGCTCTCGCTCTCGCTGTCCGACCCGGAGCTGCTCTCAGAGCCACTGTGACTGCTAGAGTCGTCCCGCGAGAGCTCCGCCCCCACGCTGTTGTTACTGTTACTGCAGGACAGAGACACACCCGCTGGTTAGTGGATCGCCGGCCGGGCCGTCAGTGTCAAGCGGTCATCCGCCGGCTAGGACTGTTTGATAGCTGACTATTCTTTACAGGGTCTGTTAGTACTAGGGAGGGGTCACTGAAAAATGTAGGCTCCACTGAAACCCGGACCCTCTGAGACCGGTGAGGTGACTACCTTGCCGACACGTTTCTGGAGGCGTTTTTGGCCGAGTCCGGTTCTCCCTCACTGTCCTCATCACTGCTGAGCTTCAGATCATCCTCCAGAACCCTATTACTGGAACAGGACAAGGCCAGGGTCATTACACATTAGCAGCGGACATGGCCTAGTCACCACACCACTATGGCCAGGACAGCACGGGCTCTTTCCTGCCTCCCTCGGTGTTCTGCATTTGTGGATGTGGACTAGCCGTGAACAGACCGAGTGGCCATGTCCCCCGTCCATCTAGATCAGTAAGCAGCTGGCCATAATCGACACTGACAGGGAGAAGTGGCTGGACACTCACTCTCCGTCTGATGGCATCGCCTTGGACTGGTGACCGCTCGCCGTCTTAGTAGGCCTCTCTGGTGGCGTGGAAGGGCGAGAGGGAAACTCGTGAGAAACACGGCAAAGGTTCCAGATGTGAAAGTACGGTGTGGTATATAAGTAAATACTCACTGTGCGCTCCGGGGAACCCGGCATGCTGTGGGTCCTGGAAGAGAACCACGCAGGGGGTTTTATTAGCAAAACATGCTTATTGTTTATACTGGTATCATATAAATACTGTACTTCCATACATCATGTTCATGCATTTCTATTTATAACAGAATGCGTTAGTGTACAATTTGCACATATCATGTAAATTATACCAATGGCTGGTCTAAAAAGTGTCAGCTAAATTCATGATTTGGCAACTCTTATATCTCCCTATGCTGTCTTTGTGCGACATCGAGGCCTGCTCTGCTGTCTGACCTTGGAGGGAAATGGAAACTTCGAAGGCTCAGTTTTGCAGGGGGTATGGATAGCTGTTAGTGGAGGGGGCCAGGACTGAGTCATTTCCTGGGGGGAAAATATATATATTTGTTTTAAAGTTAAGTTCTTATGATTTTGGATTCATAATGTTGTCATTTTAGTTTACAGTACATTACATTTTTAAAAAGTACTTACCTTTAAAATCTCATCGACACAATTTGCATCCCCAGACATGGAACTCTACAAAAAAACATCAAAGATTGTGGCATTGTAAGTTTGAAAATGCCTGATAAACAACAAAACCATATTATTTTTCATTTAAAGTGATTGTTGCATAGGTGGCTATTTGGGGTTTAGTATGAACATCAGCATAAGCAGTCAGTGACAAGTGCTGATATAAATAGGGCTCTATGAAATACATTGGATTGATTTCAACTTGAGTAAATGCCATGCGAACATGGTTGTCATGGTTGTCGTCTATACGATCTTTAGAATGGAAATTCCTTGCTGCTAATTCCACAACGCTACCTCAACAGCAGAATGTTTAACGTGAACCAAAAAGTAGTGGCGATAATTAGTTAAATATCTATTTTCCATGGCAGTTGACATGACGATAACTGACTAAATAAAAACACAAAAAGGAAAAACAACCTACCTTTACCTTAAATTGTACACTATCAGAACGGTTTTAAATCTTCTGTTCTCAGCTCTTTCTTCAAATTTAAACTGTTATTTCCACCCAGGTCAACTAAAGTGCAGTACACATTTCCCACTGGCTAAATGCATTTTGGAAATTCCACACTTAGCCATACTTTGCACAACGCTGTGTTTACAATGTTAAGAAATAATAGTAGGCAATATCAACATTCTAAGCAAAACCTCATGATGTTTTATTATCCTTGTTTGTTATGATGATATGTTTACTATAGGTTAATAATTGTAAAAGGACTAAAATGTGAGAAACAAAATTGCATTTTCTGAACAAAAATGGCTCACGGTTTGTGTCTTTTAAAACTAAAATTGGACTATATCATTATTCAAATTATATAAATGTGACTAAAACTGAAAGATTAGTCAAAACGACTAAGACAAAGTCATATTAACACATAATGGGTGCCAAAAGTAACCGATTAACCGCATCTACAGCGTTAACATCTACGAGCTGGCTCTACCTCAACAAGCCGCATCTACGGCGTTACCTCAACGGGCCGGCTCTAAGACGTTACCTCAACGGGCTGCGCGGGGATCTTCAGCTTGGAGAGTGAGGCTTTGCCGTTGGCCTTCATCTCGCCCATGGTGCTGCTCTGTGACTGGCTACTGTACATCTCCGAAGAGGCCTTGGGCTCCACCGTCTCCTGCCCGTCCATGGGGCGCACATAGGCTGTCGGTTTCTGCTGCATGGAGCCTGGCTTGGACATGAGGGAGGGGGGAAAGGCTTGGCTGGTGTGTGGGCCGCTGGGGAAGGAGGTGTGCACCCGCGACGGCGAGTCCCAGTTCGCCTCGCGCTCACGCGGGGACTTGGAGCGGTAGCGCTCCTTGCCGTGCTGCTCGGTGCCAAGCGACCGGGAGTGACCGGAGCTCAGGGACACCTTGGCCGGGCTGGACGTGTGCGACTTGGAGTGTTCCGAGCCATGCTTGTTAGACTTCTTGTAGTCACGCTCATGTCTTTGGCTGCTACTGCTGCTACCACCACTCCTGCTGTGGCTGCCCTGCAGGCTGGATCTCTTGGACGACTGGGAGGAAGAGGTGCTTGCCGCTGGGCCTACTGGGGTCCATTTACTGCTCTGGCTACTGCCACCTCCACGCTGCTCCCCAAAGAGGGACTGGCCAGACTTCTCCTCAGAGGAGGAGGAGCCTGATGGTTTGCCACTGAGTTTTGGAATTGTGTCTCCGATAGGTTCCTTCATCTCGTCGTAGTTTCCCAGCATACTCTGGATACGACTAGACAGTTTATCTTCTTTGCTGGACTGCACAGATAAAGACAAAGACAGACAAAGAAAAAGACAAACAGAGAGAAAGGGGACAGGAAAAAACAAAGAGAAAAGGAAAGACAGACAAAAAGAGAGGGAGAGAGACACAGACGGTCACCTTCTGGACAACAGTCAAGCACTTTATTGGCTTTGCTCTAATAAATGAATGAAATACCCAAACAATTTTTCTGGGTATACAACATAGAACAGGATATTGAAGTTCCATAAATGCATCGACTAAGATCGGAACAAAACACTACTTCTTAATAGATATACTATATCAGCTCAAAAAAAGTTCTGACGAGAGGAGGGTCCCATCAGACTAATTACACAAGAGATGATTGGTTCATTCAAACTCCCCTCCCGACCTGTAAGGCCATCTGCACGGGGAGATAAGGGCCTTCCACGGTGCCACCAAACAGGTTAATCAATCACTCTGAGGGGCAGCTGCTACCAAAGACAAGAGGTGAACCACACAGTATGTAGGGACCTCAGGCCCACGATTTGACAGAAAACACAAGCCGTTATCCATAGCAGGACACGTGGAACATATCCAAGACAAAGCTCTGCTGGCCTTAACGGACAGACTTGTGAGGAAATGAGAAAAAGATCCAAATAAGCCCATTGGAGCAAGTAATCGGGTTCGCCTTCAAATATGGTAAACGTGTACAATGTTTTAGTGCGCCACCATGTAAAACCTACACTTAGGCGGAAGGGCCCTAAACTTGGCAGAAAATAGCGCTAACAAGAAAATCTAACCTTGTACTTAACACATTCCATGCACAATTTGTAATTTACAAAACAATATGATCACGGTAATGTGGGGAACAGTGCTAAAATAAGATCCGGCGCAATGCAACCAGTGTACGAGTTCTTAATACCGGATTTGTAAAACCCCTGTGGCAGCCTTGTTTAATGGGTCTTTATGCATCAGCTATAGAGTTCTCGGGAAGAGAAATTAAACGTATTTCACCTATAGGCCAGGACTGATGTTACCTAACTCCAGAAACAATTACAAAGAGGCGTCCTGTTGCCAAGATGAGAAGACAGAATTAGTGTTTGCCAGTTGATCTTCCACACGCCTACATTACATGCTCCAGATTATAACTACATGGGTGAACAAGCAGGGTTTACATTCAACACAAATGGGCAAAGTCAGTTCTGACAGCTGTTGAACACAAGGTCCCTAGCCAAGGCAGTCTAACGGGTGCGTGTTGGAGAACAACTTCCCTCAGTTATATGCGCCGCCAAAGCCACCTGCTTACCTTTTACAGCGTGGAGGCAAACAACAACAACTGGTTTTTCCTGTTAGCACTCACCTCTGACACCTTTCCATTCGCTATCTGCCAGGAGGCATTTCGAGCCATCCCTGACGGGTCCGCTAGCTAAGAAAGATGCCACTTACCTCAGCTTAAAATCGGTTCAGTGGCAAAGATTAGCGCAAATTGGGGGCGAAATCCTCTTTATAATTGAGCGGGCAGGGTGGGAACTTGGTCTTCATCCAGTGCTCATAGCAAACACGCACACCTGAACCAACGGTCTACAGGGAGCCGGTAAGTGGCAGCATCAGCGTGTCGGGTTAGACCTGCCACTCAAATCGCTCCACGACTGGGGAGGGTGTTCAAGGGCCCTACGGAAATCCGAACGAAGGTCCGTGTCGTAAGCGTGGCGGTTACAGCCCACAGTGACCCTGCAGCTTCCCGGGACAATGAGTGGGGACTGAGGCACTTACCTCAGGCTCAATGTGAGGAGTAACAAGACAAGCTAAAGGGGAAGAGGATGAAGCCGTATCTGCAGTGAGGACCGTATCTCAGCAAGCGAGACCTGGGCTTTACATTCCTCCTGAGCAGCCAGAAAAAAGAACTGGGCCTGACGTGACTGACACAGTGTGCCCACAGAGTGCACTTACCTCAAACTCTCCCTGTCACTGGTCCAATATAAAAACACATGAAAGCAGTTCTCAGGTTTAAAAGAGTTATTAATCAAACCTGCAAATCAGTCATGGAATCATATGAATGCTTTGGCTACAGGGGAGACAGATGACTACCCTCCAAGATGTAACTGAATGACAGAAGTAAAACAAAATGAATAACAAAATAAACTTACAACTTTATAAGGTTCAGGAAAGAGAGGGGAGTTAGCTGGAAAGGCCTCTCCTCCCTGCTGGATTTCTTGATTTCGCCTTTCTCTTTCTTTCATACGGAGCACATTCCGGTCTTCACGGTTCATGTTGCTAACAACAGAGACACAGTCACTAAGCGTGGAGAAGAGAGAATAGCAGCTTCCAAATACTTCTGTCTACATGAAAATACACCAAGTGTTACTGCAGAGGACACACAAAAAAATGACACAACAACTCAGTGTGTGGAGGGGGGGGGGAGAGGGGCACTTTTCAATGGCTTGTATGGAAGGAAGAACATCTACACACCCAGAAATCTACAGCGTTATAACATTGATTCATGATGATCATAAAGCTACTGGCATTTTTGGGGAAAAAACTGCGGGACGAAGTTAACACAGTTGAGTGAATGGAATTGATGAAATTAGCATTCGAAAAAAGCTAGGATTTTTAGCGGTAGTTCAAGATGGGATGATAAAACCAAAATGATCAAGTCCAACCAACAGACTACTCAACGCAGGTGTTTTACTGATATTGTTTATTGTGATAAGTAGCTGCCACTAGAGAAATGTTGTGATGTCGCAAATTTTAAAAAGTTTGCTAACACGCGTGATTGTTAATAGGACAATTGATGGCTAACCTCAAGCTTGAATTCCTTTTAATTAAAGCAATAAAGGTGATGCACATTAACATCATCAGGGAATTGTTCAAATGTTGCCCCCCTCTTAGGCATTCTGTTTCCAACTACTTTTTCTACAATACATATTCTACTGTCAAATATATTAAGCCAACACAAAAATACTGACCACTAATCTAAATTTGCATAATTGCAAATCATAAATACAGTGGGTAACTTATAATCATATGGTGGCTAATATTCCTTATAAAGCGAGAAAACAAGACTCAGGCACTGCAGCTCGAAGGCAATCTGCCAAGGAGACCATCATTTTTACAAACAGCCTTGTGAATCATGAATGCAGGCATCTGCTATAATCCCAGGAAGGGGGAGAAAAGTGTGATTCTAATCAAAATGTGTATTAATGTAAAGCAAAACTAATGCCTTCATTCCTCTGGTAATTAGCTTTACGGTACTAGGCAAGGTCCAATTAGTCTACTTTTCACAGTGACTAGTCAGCAAGATGCCCCCCCACCCCCCATACAGACTGTCATAAAAAGGGTCAGGAATCACCTGAAAGTAGGTTCTAATAACAGAGAGATCATATCCCTGAAGCAAAATGCTAGTATGTTGTTTTGATTCTTAAATACACCTGGATTTAGGACCATGCAGGCCCACCATCCAGGACAGTCGCTGAGAACTTTAAGGGTTATCTTAAGAGTGTGGACAGAGTAAGATTACGATGTCACCCCCCCCCCCTCCCCTCCGGTCAGAGCACGGCACTTAGTGTCCTCGTAGACTAGTCTACCTATGGCAACACCCTCCATACATGGTGAGAAACAGTGAGTCATCAGGCAAGAGTTCTTTACCTTCCAAGAAATCATACTAGTCAGAAACAGAAAGAGACACAAGCCATTGCTGGCATGACAAGCATTCAACAAGAAATGTTGTGTATTTGTCCATGTAGGCATGTCTCCTGGCATCTCCTCCATGCTCCGGAGACTGTTCCGAGAGACACAGCTAAACGTACGGCGCCACATATGTTCCTGCCTGGAGGAGCTGGTCTCCCTGTGCAACCTGAATGGATTGTAGGTACCGCCTCAAGCTACCAGTGGTGACAAGGACACAAACAAAACACACAACTAGAGAAAAGAATCAGTCAGGAAGGATAAGGAGAAAAACAATTGTCTGTGGGCACCACCAGCAAAACCATTCCCTTTTTGGTGGTTGTCTTGCTGTGGCCTCTCCAGTGCACCTGTCACTTTTACTTGCACCAAAACAGGTGACTCATAACAGCTTATGCTTCCTAACTGGATAGATTGATATTGAAATCCCTGAAGTTCAATTGACTCTTAGTGCTTAACAGCCCTTTAGTGTTATAGTACGTTTTCTTCATCGAGACCCGTTGTGCAAAAATAAATGTGTATTTATGCACATATAAACGTAAAAGTAAATACACATATGTATACACACACAAATAAATATATATACACATATATACATATACATACACATATATATATATATGCACACACACATTTTAAACACACATGCACGTGTGTGTTAAATAAACGGCAGAGCAGTTCCAGCAGTTGTCTGTGGATTCTCAGAGGGTGGAGCAGGCCTAGACAAACAACAAGGCCTCAGTAAGTAATGATTGTCATTATCAGATGCTAGTGACTACGTTAAAGATGGGTTTCAAGTGAATGACTGAATTGTCTTTTGTTTAGTTGGACTGAAGTGAATGATCCAGTGTGTCAGGCCCCATGTAAAAGCTGGCCCACCATTGATCCCAATCAAATTCCCTACTGTGCAATTGGTGAGGCTAGTGGAAGCATCAACACCTACCACATTATCAGTTTTAACTGCCCATGATCCACATAAGCCAAGACCCACCGGATCGAGAGTTACCTTGAAAAGGTTTATTTTACACACATGCCGCCATAACGGACGAAAGCTGTACTAACAAAAATATTAGCTGAAAAAATATGGATTGGCAGATACATGTGTCAATTATATATACACCTTTCTTGGGTTATATAACATACAATACTTATTTTTTCTAAATGACATGGCAAAACGTTCTGACAATATATGGGCAATTACTGAACCATATGTTCCACTTGTACATTTGGCAATGTGCTCTCTTACCAACCTATGAAACAACTATTGGAGTGTGTGTGTGGGGGGGGGGGTATGAAACCTGACTGTACTGGTGTTAGGCCACAAAACTCACTTCTATGACAAATGAATTCTCTAGTAAAACAAAAACAAAAAAACAGGCTAGTGGCTTTAAGTACACGGCAAGTCTATAGCAATGCAATTTCTGAAAAACCGTCAACTCCATAACACCAACTAGTACAATATTTGAATAAAGTTCGGTGACGGACTAACTAGCAAACGTCGTTAGGCTAACCCTCGTCACAGGAAATGGAGCAGGAACCCAAACGAGAGAACCCAACTAGTTGTGTTGCTTACCCTGACAGAGAGGCCATGGCCCACAGCAATGAACCATTGGAAGGGGAATTCAGTGAAAGTCCAGGGGATTTAGAAGAGTTGTCATGTTGCCACCTCGCTGTCTTTCAGTAAGACTCACTTAATGATGGCAGACCGTTTCTAAAACGACAGCGTCTAGTCGGATCAACATTACGATAGTAATTCCTTGGAGTGAAGATAATTGTGACTTTGGGAGGGGAGTTTTCAGCACGCTCATGGGCGATACCACTTCGCCGAAGAGCGGGGGGTGCGCTAAGTTTAGCGAGACACTAGATGAAGTTGAGGAATAGCCGTGTGTGTCTGTAAGTGTCTGTGGTGGGCGACTACGTAAATGAGCACATATGTGGAAGTAACTGCGATATACATGTCTACATTTCGAGAGAGAATGTACTAAAGCAAAGCAAAATAGTACTGACTGGAGGTTAGGGGTCTTTTAAAAAACAGTAATGATGGCCATAATTTTCTAAAAGAACACGTAGTGATGGGAAGCCTACTTCTGTGCTAGGAAAATAATCCCTGTACATAACAAAATCATCAGCGGAAAATGAGCACACTAATCTACACAAACTCAACTAATCCAACCAGACTCAAATAAGTAAAACAAAATGTCAGAATAGAATTGTAAATCTTAGCCTACACTTTAAAGAGGAAAAATAAAAAAAGCCTCAATAAAAAGAAAAAATAAGAACCTCTTCCGGAAAGTGGAATAATCCACGTAGTTCCATAAAAGGAGATGTTATTTTATGCCATTGAGCCTCTCCTCTTTTTGATGTCACCAGTCTGAGGCTGCAGGAGCCAACCAGAGCCCGTGTTCCCCTCAACACCTCCCTCCCACCATCATGCCCAGAAGCACTGGCAGCAGTTTCTTTAAAGGGACAGTGTCAATTTTTTACCAGTAAATGAAGATCATGGGAAGCCATACTCAAAACACATTACAGTAATTTCCCCATTTCATCAGCAATATGATGACACAGGCTTGATGCCCAGAAGGTTGATAACTCAGCCTCATTACACTTGAATGAAGTAAAGGAATCAAAACATAGCCCAATTCAAACTCAATGTCTAAGAAGTACGTAAAACAGACTTTCACAGAACTGGCAGAAGGCACAAGGGTTAATTAATGAAATGAGAAGTAAGTTCTATAACCTATGTAGTTAAATAGCCTATGTAGCACAATCAACAATTCACATCTGTTTGTGGTCTATTGAAATCCATTGCTCATTGTCAAGCAAAGACACAGTAAAAATAACATTCCTGGAAAAGCATTACATAGAGCAGGGCAGGTCGACTCTTCCAGCTCTAAACCAACGAGATCCGGAGCCAGCTGGTTACCTGTTCTACCTCATCGTCAAATGTGGTCACCTGGTGTCCCAGGTCTGAATATGCCCCTGAAAAGGCCTCCTAGAGGCAAAAAAAAATGGTATGGAACTGGCTTTCAGGTCCAAAGTTCAGTTTTAAGGGGTATAGAGTTACATTATAGATGTAACAAGTTTAAACAGCAGATTGTGACACATCTCACAGGTAAAAATGTTGTATCCAATCAAGTATTATAAATAAACTAAAGTGTATTAGTGGGTCATTTTAAACACACGGAAGTGTACTCATTGCTATGTAAATAGTACTGACATACCATTTAGTGTACTAAAACACATCCCCACATTTTAACACACGGAAGTGTACTCATTGCTATGTTAATAGTACTGACATACCATTTAGTGTACTAAAACACATCCTCACATTTTAACACACAGAAGTGTACTCATTGCTATGTAAATAGTACTGACATACTATTTAGTGTACTAAAACAAATCCCCACATTTTAACACACAGAAGTGTACTCATTGCTTTGTAAATAGTACTGACATACCATTTAGTGTACTAAAACACATCCCCACATTTTAACACATTTCAGGTACACCCCTTTATTGTCTTGGTTTGGTGTTTTGGGGATTGGGTCCTTCCTCCTTATCTGATGTCATGGGAGCCAATGTACCAGGTAAAATAACTTCATGAAATGCTAGGAGTTACTAAAGGTGAGCCATTTATGAAGGATGTCTTCTAATAACATCACAGCAGTTGCTCTTGAAAATAAGTTCCCCGGCCAATTTTGCAGTGTTGCCTGAATTTTCCAAACCTACAAGATTGTGTTGTTGGCGTTATTTACAAAAAAGTTGTGCAATAATACTAACACTGCCCTCTCTGTTTGGACATTCAACAAATAATGTCAAATTGAGTTACGAGCCTTTTCATCTGGTCTACACAGACAGATCTGCTGAGTGCTAGTATGGACTCTGCCCCACAATCAAATCTGTCAGCACTTTGTTTTGCTGAAGTAAATTTAACAAGAAGCTAGTAGCTAGCGTTACCCAAATAAACAATAATAAACATGGCATCACAGTGTCTAGTAGTAACATATGAGTATCAGTAAATGCCCAAAAGGAATATGCAAAAGAGAAAAGTAAATAGGTCTTTGGGTGTTATTTTTTTTTTTACACAAACAAAATAATAAAAATCAGATTATGCAATTCTGTCTCTTCAGAAATGTCAGACAACATGGTTGAATTAAATTAAAAAACACAAATCATCAAAGTGAACCTGAAGGGTACTGCCACAGAACTGGCAAAGAAAGGTCCCTTCGAAGAGCAAGTAGTCAAGAAGGCTAATAATTCAATGTTGTCAGCCAGATAGTGAGAATAGACGCTATATTGTGAACATTTGGAAATTCACAGATTAGGTTTGTATGTGTAAGGAAGTCATTAATTGGGATGCACCAAAATATAGTCCGGCAAACGGTATTGGCCAATTATTACTCAATAGTGCTTTTGTACTTGTGTCACATCTACATAAATACTTTTTATTTAAGATTTTTGCCCAGGTTTTTACAGCTTGTTTATTCTATGTTAAAGTTCTGTAGGTGAAGTCTAATAATTTAGGCATTATACAATGTAAAATTAATAAATGTGTCTTTATTTTTATTCTCTTTATATAATTTACAATTCTATTGATTGTGCTAATCTGTGATCTTTTGTTTTTTTTTTATATACAGAAAGATTTTTGTACGTCTTTGTATGACTACATTTGCATTTGTTAAATTTATAAGCATCCCAAGGATTATTTTTAATGCCAGAGCACAGATACATAAACGCCAAAACATCATTAACAAAAAATTATAAATATTAGCTGATCTGTATCGACCAAACATTTTCTTAGTAATGAACCTTATTAATTCTAGTAAAACCTGGCAAAAGTGTAAATAAACCTTTTTAAGCAGATCAGTTAAGGCGTGAAGTCTGAAGAGGATTCTGATGAGGAGAAATAGCCTAAATCAAATTATACGTTTGCGGGCAAATATTTGCTAATAATCTGTTTGCATGTTTAAGTGTTGAGCAAGTGTTAAGTTCTATATTTCTCTGTGCAAACATGAGACCGTTGGTGGTTGTAATAAGTCTGCAGTTTTGCAACAGGAGGTTAGGACCTAGAAAACATAAAAAAAAAAAAAAAAGATCTCCAAAAGAAATACAAGAATTTCCGCAAACTGCACATCACCAGGACTAATACGTCTTAACAGGAATCAGCATGTTTGTCTTGTAGTAACATACCCGAAATTACACCAAACCAAAACCAAACCAAAATACAAATTACATTGAAATGCATAAGTCTGGCATAAGGCACATTCATGACTGGGAAGCAAGGTTTTTCAGCCTGGGGGGCGTGTTGAATTGACTGAGCAGACAAAACGCAGTACACTATTTAAGGTAAAAACATTGTACTGATTCATTTTACTGCAACTTCAAATGCTGATTTGTATTATGTTAATATAAATTGCCACAGTCAAATACAGTGGCTCCCAACCTTTTTAAGTTACTGTACCATCAACAGAGTTTTCCCTGCTCCAAGTATCCCTGAAGTAGACCCAATGGAATGGCCAAGTACCTCCAGGTCCTGGTACCCTGGTTGGGAACCACGGGTTTAATAGGTTTGCGATTTCTTAACTTTTTTTATCTTGCATACGCTCTAATCCAGAGCAACTTGATATTAGCAATAACTGTTGCTGTCGTGTTAAACAACAGAACTACACCCCACCAGCCCCTGAAATTCTATATAGCATCTATTCGCTTACTGGACAAATGCTCCAACCACTAGGCAACCAGTCTTGAACGGACATCCTTACAAGTCACTCGACCAATGCATATGGATAACCAATGGACCTCTTCGATGTCCCTCACGTTCCCTAACAAACTGCTGGGGCCAATTATATTGAACACATAAACACAGCCAGACTCCTCCACTTGTAGTCCTTAAACATTTGCAATGGCGGACCAACACAGAAGGATGAACGTACACTTGAGAGGCCAAAACACACACAGAAGTAACCAGCCCGGTTGTGCCAAAGACAGAGACTGAGACCCCTTGGCCCATCGTGCTTTTACTGGCCCCAGGCCAGGAGGGGCCTTTTTAATACTGGACCCTGCTGGCTGTTTCCCACTACTTACTCACCAGACTGTCAAAGAGGCTATATTTGGAAGACTAGCATATCTGTTCAACGTGTACTACAAATAGAAATGCACCCAAGGATACCCCCGACTAGTAAAATACCCTAGATGTCATTAAACATGTACTTTCACTCCGCTGTGCTAATAGCCTATAAACATCTTATTTATTATCTTTCGCAACAACAAAAACAACAGAAGTGTCACATTAACAGGTTTTTGGCCAAGGCTTTATGGTGAAGGCCTATGTTGCCAGAAACTATTTATTCAATATAATAGCATACAACATATAATTTCAAACTAAATTGTATGCCCAAAATAAAAAAATATTTTAGATGAATCCACACATAAATAGGGAAACAAGCAGTGTTTATAGAAAATAAAGTAAATATCTACCTCTTTGTTCATCTTTCTGATTGCATGTTACACAAAGTCATTGTAAATCGACAAAAGTAGTTTTCAGTCTGATTCCCGAGGGTTCAATATCAGCTCACAGCTATTCAAGCATTACCTCTCTTCTATAATAAAAATGGTTACGGTATCTGGGCAAGAGGGCATAAATAGGGAGTGGGACAGCCCTGTTCGTTAAAGAAAAGCTGTGGCATTTAAATAATATTTTTGGAGTGGACACACACAACACTACAAAACTAGCTTGCAAGTAGTAACTAAAAAAAGCAGCTGAGATGTACAATATAGTAAGATGGGGAACCCACTGAAAATGTTATAAAACTGCATTTAAAAACATGCTCTATAAATATAACACTCTCTCACTGCCTCCTATAGGAAACACTGACCTTGTAAAGTATTCCTTATAATACTGGGACACCAGCACAGCTGCACGGATTCATCAACAACTTGAACCTATCAGTGACCTACAGTATTTATAAATTACTGCATTCAACCTATAGCAAAGAAGTTCAATCATGATGTGGTCTCTTCTAGGATAACCATGTTTCCATTCGCAGGGCATGAACATCTGAGTCTGACAGAAAAATGACAGCTTCTGCAGTGTATTGTCAATCAGTGGGTAGGTTAAATCTGGATCAGTCCATGGTTGCAATACCTTTTGTCCAAACTGAAACCCTTTGAGTCATACAGCTTTGCTAAAACAATAGGCTAAACATAATCGTTTTGCAATTTTGCCTACATCAATTGCCTTGTGCTTTTTGCAAGATTAAAATAAATACATTTATCTACTCATCTTTTCAGTAAAAGAATATAAAGTACCCAACATTTATGTTATAACTTAGCTATGAAGGAACATTTAAGCAGCTGCACATTGCCTCAGCGGAATCATGTAGACCCAACTAACTTCATTGACCAAATTGAAACAGGAAGTCGAGAACTTCAAACTGTACAAGTAACAGGCAAAAGCTAGTACCTAACCACTTCATCCCTTTTCCCCCAGGTTTATCGATGTCTTCATTTCCCAGAAAATATTGATTGTTAAGTATTTTTACACTTGCTCATAGGGGACTATTTAAACAGCCTCAACCACAACCTAACATTATCACTGACAATCCACACAATGGTATACTGCTTGAGATAAGGTTTTGAAAATGTGAAACTATTAAACTTCTCTCCTTCATTGACTTGGGAACATAAAAACAGGTAAAACATTTCTGCCTGACTACTGACTCATCTATTATTATGCTTGGCAGCAGAGGTCATGCCTCAGTGAAATTGGTCATTATGTAGCAACAAGCAAGACTTATGTGAGCTACCCCTCCCCCACTGTAACACTTAAAATGGCTTCCCAGACCTAGCAAATCAACCAATGTTAGGGGAAAATTTGTTATTAAGCTCTAGTTGGTATTTTATATTTAAATATGGCAAAAAGTAACACATTGCTGGTATTCAGGACAAGTAACGTCTAGATAAACACATTATGGTTCCTGCATTGCACACGTCAAAAGACACCAACCCAATGTTGTTAAAATATCTATCAATTATTCGGGCTACCGATAAAATAAACGAATCCGCTAAGGAATGCATGTAACACTGGGTTTGGTTTTCAAAAATAAAGACAGAAAAAAACTTGATTAGCTTGTGTATCAACACTCAAGCATTTAAGCCCTATGTATTCTAAACCAATAACATTTCAACATTAACGGTACGTTTCCACCTAGTAGTTGTTCCTGTTTTTACAGCACAAGAAGTTGGCAGATGAGTGCCTCCTAGGTAGTTAGGTTTTTTTATGCCTAGTTTGTGTGACAGATAGTTCACTGACGTCATTCGATGTAAACATAAAAAAAAAAGACGTGTAGCTAGCCTCCGCACAGTCCTAAGTAGACAAGCATTTCAGAATCATCTGATACATTTCCCAACTTGGTTGCTCAAATAAGTAACAGTAAATAAAATCACATGTTCAACCAATTAAAAACAAGCAACAGTGATAGTGTTTTAAAATGTGAGCAAAATGCCTGACTTGCAGTTTCAGGTAGTTGACAAAACATTCCAAATGAAACGATTAATATTAGCCAGCTACGATAGCCAAATAGCTAGCCACCCAAGCGCCCACAGAAATAGATATCCTGTTAAGTTATCAGTAATGTAAATTAACGACTTTCTCTGAATATCAGCAAATGACAATTCAGTTGGTTAACTAACGTGTACATTCAGAAAAAAATCGTCGGTACGGAAACTTTTAAAGTACACCATGGATAGCTAGCTAGTTGGGTTGCCCTGGCTAACGTACAACGTAAACTAGCAATCTATTCCGTTGCTTGCTAGCTACAGTACCACTTGCTCGATTATTGCTGACAATGTCTCATGCATTTGCTCACACCAATAGCTACATTGCAATGTAAATCAATGTTATAAAAATAGCGAAGTACCTAATATATAGCAGTAAACATGTTAGCTAACTTTAGTTTTTAAATACCCTTACCTCTTGTCTTCTTTTTAGGCCCCAACCATTCTAGCTAGCTATTGGAAAGCCCTTTCTCTTTGTCTTTTCCACTTTCCAGTTAACGAAATGGACCCAACAAAAACGTAATAATAATACCTAAAATACTCTAAAACATATAAACATACTACATCCTCTCTATCAAATATAGCTGTAATACCAGCAGAAAATTAGTTGTCATAATTTTCTCTATCCATTTTTACAACTATTAGAAGCTTAGCTAGCAAGGTGGTTAGCTAGCTAGGCAGAGATGAGTGGAAGAGCTGTGGTAATCGGTTCCCTAAACTTGATCACGTGACTACAGCGTATTCTCCGGACTAGGATCATGAATCTTATATTTAGGAACCTGGGTTGTTATTGTTTATTTAATTCATACATTATTGAATGAGACATTTAGCAGAACAATTGTTAAAAGGGAGTTATTGTGAATGTATTAAAAGGAATTCCACAATTTAACAATTTGTTTGTAATGTATTCTTTTCAACCTTTTGGCCCCTGGTGTGCCAACTATGGCTGAGAAATCACATTTATTTCTAAGCATGGGAAGCATCATTGAGGCCATTTACATTTTTATTTTGTACATAGGGGCCTGAGTGGGTGACATTTGTCTGCTTATTTCCCAAACACGTTGGCAGTGAAATGTTTTGCTGAAGTGCAAAGGATCTGCAACAAATAACGGGAGTATATTGAAGTGTGCATGTGTTATCTGATCAAAACAATTGTCTAGAAGGATTCCGGACAACACAGATATGCACATGCAATAATTCATAAGTGCCTGAGCAATAGAGCCATTGAAGCAGCAGCTTCTCTACTTTTAAAACAGAGACAAATGTATGTTAGCCAGGGACAAAGTTGTGTTGTTAATAACTAACAACTAACTGAACTTCTATACCACCATGGAGTCCTCCTTTATCTCCTATTCCTCTTATGGTTCAGACAACTCCTCAAATATTGTTCTCAATAAATCAGGGACTTGCAGTAAAACAAAAAATCAACGCCCTCAACTACGCTCAAGCTTATGGTGTTAAAAGCTAACAAATGTCTAGTACGGCCTGAGTAGAATGTAAATTAGCCAGCATTCCTTCTGTAGGCACCGGACTTCCTTTCCCCTCGCACTTCAGACAAAGTGCATGGAGTACGGAGGTAATAGTTGTAATATTATTAATAGTTGGTTTTCCTTTCTCGCTTAAACTGAAAATGTGCACACTGCCATCTAAAGCGTGTGGTTTGAAAAGGTAAAGGCAAAGTCTGTAATTTACCGCCACCTACTGTAATGTCCACAAGTATAATTGGTTTATGTTTCCTGATGACCTGGGCAGAATCAAGTGATCCTTCCATCACTCATTATGATAATGGCTTGATCACCCAGGTAGCTTGTGTCAAACCAATACAGTGCATATTTTTTAAATGTCAGGTAAATGGGAAAATAAATATTTTCCTGCGTATTGTCATCATGAGAAAAAAAAAACATTTAATATCAAAATAATCAATTACAATGTTCACACTACAAAAAAGCCACGCTTTACCAAGTTGGTATAGATTCCAGAACTTTACCTTTAAAAATACACTAAACCGCCAAGTGCAGTACAGTTCGAGCCAGCTCGATAGTGTGAAAAGGGTATATTTGTTTACATCTGCATGTATCGAAATTCTGAATGACATCTTAGAAACAAAGTCATCAACAATCACCATAGCCTCCTAGATGTAAATTAATTATCACTAAAAGTAAAATTAAAGAGAGGAGATAAGTATTTAAAAAGCACACTTTCTCAAATCTAGAGGAATTTATTAATTGGATATGAAACTAAGTTGAGTACACCACACATGTTTTACTAACTGTACAATTGGGAAAAAAAACATGACAGGGGGAAAAAAAACATTCTGGTAAACACAAAATGTGTTACTGCTTGTTAATTACAATTTACACTCTATACTTTGTTATCTCCTACATGGCCAGTTTGACTCAGGTTAATGCCACAGTCCATCTCCTTCATTTCTTCTTCTTTTTCTTCTTGGGAGGACCTTGATCTGAGTCACTGCCTTTTGATGAATCAGTGTCAGAGCCTGAGCTACTTAAGCTGCTAGAGGAAGAGGAGCTAGAGCTGTCGTCGCTGTCACTACTGCTGTCACTGTCATCCGAAGAGCTGGACGAGTCACTACTGTCGGACGATGAGTCACTGGAGGAGCTGTCAGAATCACTGCTGCTACTATCACTAACATCCTTAGACCTGAAAGCAAACAGCACAATATAAAAAAAAAAATTACATTACTACATAAAGCCAAAAAACAAATAAAGCTTCACTTGAGCGATCTAAGAGGGGTGTACCACTCAATAATGGCATTAAAAAAGGAATAGTATGTCCAGCGCTCTTCACATAATGCAATACATAGAAGCATGTTTGGATGACATTTTACAATCTCAAGTAATTGTTCAACAGATATTATTCATCATTACATTTACCTGACATCTTTAAGTTAAACTGACAAACTTCAGTCGTTTTATTTATTCATTTTCTAGGCAGAAGCTTTCAGCATGCCTCATCATGTAGGCCACATTTAGTCTGTAGCTGACCCATTCATTTTAACATTGGTTATGGCAAGAGATCACAATATTGGCATTTTAAAACTGAACACAAGTTATTCCTGCAACCATCATAGATGTTGGAAACATTTTATGGTGGATTATAGGTAATAAGGGACATCCAAGAGTTACCTTTTCTTCTTTGTTTTTCTCTCACTGGAGCCTTCCTTTCCGACTCTGAATAGGAAATACAAATGTTAGTTAGTAATGATATGCCATGGCTGAGCGGGTTCATTCAGATTATTCTCAACCAGCCAGACAAAACAACATATTAAAAGAAACACAAACCAAAACAGAGGGAACGCGAGACCCCATAGAAGGTTCTGGAGAATCAAATTTCACCGAGATGTTCGGCATCATTTCATTCTGCTTGCTCCGACTAAATGTTTTCGCCCAGCAGACATAAACGTTGGAGGGGAACTAATTCCCTGACCACAAATAAACAGGCCGGCACCCTGCCTACCCCAAAGGGTCTCTAGAACCCAGGAAACAAGGCATCCGCATCTGACGTCCAGCCGGACAAGGACAACTAGCCTCGTTTTTAGCCAACCTCCAGACACCACTGGTGGGCAGTGACACGGATTGAAACATCTTTTCTGCCAGGCAGTGGCTCAGACCACAACATCTCATGAATTTATAAAAATGCATTAGTGTCATGACATGCACAATCATGGTAGCTAAAACACTGAATGATGTGTGGAATCTTTTGTCCACAAGGGGGCTATTGAGGACAGGGCTTGATTGAAGCTTATGAAAATTAGGCCTGCACTTAGGTCAGCAAATCAACAAAAACATTTCAAATTCACTATTACCATTTGATATGAAATAGCAAAATAAACATTTATAAATCTGAAATAAACAAAAATGAACTGGAAAGCTCAGTATTTCCAACATGTTACTAATAACAACCACAAAGTTGTTTTTGAACTAACAATTTACCCACCCAATTTAAATAATGCTCACCCGCTAACTGCAACAGCACTGGAGAATATTGCATGATGCTGCCGCCACTACCACTCTTCAGAGTAGGGATGGTATTCTCAGGATGATGTACAGTGTTAGGCTTGCGCCAAACATATTGCGTTGACCAATAAGCACCTAGACTATTGTAGCACCATGCACTTTGTCGCTCAGGAAGACTAACTCCTTTAAAGTTGCCAAAGGCCTCATGGTGGCATCCCTGACTAGTGACTTTTGACCAGATATGCCATTTTTAAGTAAAGCCTGTTCTAGACATAGTCTTAACAACGGACTTTCCTGTGCTCCAGTGTACATTCAATACCCTGACAATGTTACAATATCCTACCCATGATTGGCACATTAGAAGAGCCTCATTCTGGCTTTCTTTGAATATTCATTCAAGTAGTGTTTGTAAGGAATTGTACAAACTGTGGGCCCCAGAACACAATTTGAACACAATTGACTCCATCCGAAAAATGAAGACACTCTGGGGTTTTATGTTTTCTAATCATAAATAATTTAGAACAATTTGCAGATTTAAAAAAAAGTTGACTATATATTAAGACAATACAATGAGTAAATCCAAGGAGCTGAATACGTTTGAAAACAATGTGGCTAGGTGACACGTCCACATCACAATAGTATCAATCATATGGTCACCTAAAGTATTGTCATTATGGCAGAGAAAGAAATGTTATTCTATTGTTCAAAACAATAATTTCCAGACATTAAGACCGAACTAATGTAATCTACTGTCAGATGGACTTGCGCTCATCTAAAAAATAAATATGATTAGCTGACTTACCCGGTGGTGTGGACCTGCTTGTTCTCATTTTCTTTAAGCTTCTTTTTCATTTCTGTTGTCCTTGATGGCCTATGAAGGTATTTCCGTTTGCCAGTGCACTCATATGTCCAGTGTCCAAACTCCAAACACTTCTGACAACGAACATGCTGCTTATTTGCCTCGCTGAATAAAACAAAGACAAAAGACATTTACATCCAAGTTTTTTCACTAAACACACATGTATACACACCCACACATATACAGTGCATCCGGAAAGTATTCACAGCATATTCACACTTTCCCCACATTTTATGTTAGTTGTATTCCGAAATGTATTCAATTATTTTTTCCCCCTCAATTCTACACAATACCCCATAATGATAATTAGAAAAATGCTTTTTAGAATTGTTGGCAAATCTATCAAAAATAAAAAACAAAGTCTCTAAACACATGGAGTCACAACCTTTGCCATGACACTCAATTGAGCTCAGGTGCATCCTGTTTCCACAACTTGATTGAAGTCCCCCTGTGGTAAATTCAGTTGATTGGACATGATTTGTAAAGGCACACACCTGTCTATATAAGATCCCACAGTTGACAGTGCATGTCAGAACACAATCCAAGCCATGAAGTCCAAGAAATTGTCAGAAGACCACCGAGACATGATTAATGGAGGTACAGATCTGAGGAAGGGTACAGAAAAATGTCTGTACCATTGAAGGTCCCAATGAGCAGTGGCCTCCATCATCCATAAATGGAGAAAGTTTGGGGGATCGGGGGAGACGGGTCTTAGTCAGGGAGGTGATCAAGAACCCGATGGTCACTCTGACAAAGCTCCAGCGTTGCTCTGTGAAGAGAGGAGAACCTTCTGGAAGGACAAGCCTCTCTGCAGCACTCCACCAATCAGGCATATATTGTAGAGTGTAGAGTAGGGCAACAAAATGATCTGGTCTGATGAAACAAATATTAAACTCTTAAGCCTGAAGCCAAGTGCCATGTCTGGTGGAAACCAGGCACCGTTCATCACCTGGTCAAAACCACCCCTACAGAACAGCATGGTGGTGGCAGCATCTTGCTGATAGGATGTTTTTCAGCGGCAGGAACTGGGAGACTAGTAAGGATAGAGGGAAAAATGAATGCAGCAATTTCCAGAGACATCCTTGATGGAAACCTTCTGCAGAGTACTACTGTCCTCAGACAGGGGCAAAGGTTCATCTTCCAACAGGACAAAGACCCTAAGCACACAGCCAAGATAACAAAGAAGTAGCTTTGAGACAACGCTGTGAATGTCCTTGAATGGCCCAGCTAGAGGCCAGACTTGAACCAGATTGAACATCTCTGGAGAGAACTGAAAATGGCTGTGCACCGATGCTCCCCATCCAACCTGATGGAGCTTGAGAGGTCCTGCAAAGAAGAATAGGAGAAACTGCCCCAAAATAAGTCCCACGCTTGTAGCATCATACTCAAAGTGTTGAGGCTGTAATTGCTGCCAAAGGTGCTTCAACAAAGTACTTTGCAAAGGCTGTGAATACATATGTACATGTTTATATTTAATTTTTGCAAATCTAGTAAAAATACTTTATTCACTTAGTCATTATGGAGAATTTTGTGTAGAATTTTAAGTAAAAAGAAAAAATTTAATCAATTTTGGAATAAGGCTGTAACATCACAACATTTGGAAAAAGTGCAGCGCTGTGAATACTTTCCATTTATATATTTTATAAAAAGCCCTTTTCGTTTTGACCTTACATATACTATGTGTCCACATTTTTTGGCTGGTGTCTATGATAAGACCCATTATTATCTGAAACACGAGAAGAATATATGAAATAACTGATGTCAACTACATACAATGTTAAAATATTTTAAGTTGTATAGAAAATGTCAACAGTAAGAACAAAATTAAAATGTCAATGTGTGCATGGGGCAGAAAAACTAAAACAACAATAATGAATGATTCAGAATGATTAATATCGTGAAATTAAAGAAGTATTAGCATTTCATAAAACTGAGCAAAAGTGAATGCAACAAGTAAACAACAAGTCATAGTTTGGGCTAAGAAATAAGCAAGCTTTCAAATCAAACACAATATGCGCATTTCAAGAATCATGAGTCTTAAGTTTGGGGTTGTGAACCTGCTTTTGTGCAACCCTACCAAATTGATTTTTTTAAATGGATCTGACATCTAAAAGTTAATTTTGAGACTCCAATGTTCCACTTGCAGTTCAGAAACTGTGATCCTTGGATTCTCCTTACCTAGTTTGTAGGCAATATGCACATATCCTCTTTTTCAACTGTTTATGTATGCATGTCCTTTACCTGATCTATGCATGTCAACAACTAGGGATGCACTATACAGTTTTGTCATTGCCAATACTAATTCTGAGTACTGAACTTTGAATATCTGCTGATACCATGCACCAGTCCAATACTGCCGTTTCCATTTAATGAAGATATGATTGTAATCATTCTTGTACAAACTTTAAATTGTTTGTCATACAAAGAGATTTCAGCAGCGGTCTCAATATTAACATTTAAAGAATACATTCCACAGCGGTGTAGAACGAGAAAGTGGATACATATTGGTGCCTCACCAAAAAAATATTGCTGAATCTGCGAGTCTACACCGTAACCCAATATGCAGGCAAGGAATAAGCAATAAAGCGGCAAAATCTTTCAAAGAGAAAAATAGTGACCGTATTGGCCAATATACTACAAGAATTGTCTTTTGCCATGGATAATGTTAGCACATTGTCAGGACAATCTATATATCATGTTTCCAGCTCTTCACATAGACTACCTTTCACCCTGTATTTTTGGCAAGTATCAAACAAATTTCCTAAGCCAGTATTAGATTGTTGCATCATCTGAAGTCGCTTTTCAGCTGAAAGCTCCTTGGTTTAACCTATGAAGATGGACATTATAAGCCTTTTACGAGCGTGAAACTTTATATTTATACCCTAGGAACAGAAACAAGTTTCTGAAGATTGAGACCAACTAAAAAGCATAGAATTTCATAAAAAAACCTTGTTTGTTTGACTGTTTAAATGCATTTTTAATATTTGTAAGCGCAAATAGTTTTAAAATCTGTCTTGCAGGTCGTACTACTATTTTAACAGGTTTAGGTTATGAGATTAAGGCATTACTATTCAGCATATAAAAAACAAACTCTGGGAAGTTGCTGTAATCCTGTCATTATAGTTTTGAATCATGTTTAGTTTAATTTCTTTCATTAAGAAAAATATGGCTTTCCTATCCTACTCTTGCCTTAGAATCCAGTTTGAAATGTACCTTTCCTGAAAAAGAGAGATTTCCCAGATGTATTTTGCCTCAGGGGTGTATTGAACGATTAATATTCACTTATAGTAATAGAAAGATCAGGAAATAATTGCATAAAATCTAGGTAGAACATCATACATAACGTTCTTTTTCCCCTGGTCTGACTGCATAATGCTGTCGAGCTTCAGTTCTTGCGGTATCTAAAGGAAAAATAAACAATTTTTCCTGAGAATGATCTATCAGCAATCGGGTTATTTCCCAATATTTACCTAATATGTATTTAATGTAACAATTACGTTAATGAACTTAGTAGACACCTTAATTCCATCGTCTCAAATACGTTACAGTAACACAGGACAGGAGGCCGGCAATGTATACATAGCTAAGAGGCTATTTACTACAGTTAAGGTTAGCTACTGAGGCCAGTTAGTTAACTCTTTATTTATTTTATTTAAAGTTTGCTACTTTGTTCATTGGTCAAGAAATGCGTCGAACCAAGTTAGTACACAAAAAACATAAGCATTTAAATCGTAACCAAACTTACGCTTGACGACGTGCAATAATTCTGTGCATGGGGGTCGCCATGTTGCAATCTTGACTTCTTGTTCGAGCGCATGAAACGCGGGACACGATCAGTACAAGAACTATCAATTCTCTAAGTTTAGAATAGCACTCAATATTAATATAATCGTAATTAAGTAATATTAAACCAAAATAGCTGGTGTTGTATTAGTCTTTATTGTAAAATCCTAAACTATACTTTCTCCTTAAATTTGAGCCACTTCCTGGATAGCATACACGTGGACGCTACCAACCAATCAAAACCCGAGATCGAGCAACCCTCGGCTTGCCTGACGAATGCTGCACTATCTGTGCCTGTCTTCTGCTGCACTATCGGTGCCTACAAATTTCAGTCTGAGCCCAACGATAGACACAAGTATGTGCAGTAACAATGTTTGTTCCAGTCAATTTTTTCTTCTCGGTTTGGTGAATAAGTAAACAAAATCTCAGACCTAATTTAAGCAAGCATTCGCCAATATAAATCTGACAAGCTTTTGCCATAAAAAGATTGCCATACTATTTAAGAACGTACGAATAGTTCACTACACACCTTCCTCAAAATGTTTACTTGGTACACATTTGTACAGCTCAAACTGTTGAAATGTTGTCAAGAAGGTGCGTGTGTTTTAAAGCACAAAGACCTGGATATGAGCCCTGTGTCGGGTGAGGTGAACATTAAGGGACAAAGATTAGCTGTTAGCAACATCAGTTTTGACTTAGATTTCATCAGCAATCAGGTTCCAACGCCCTGATCTAAAGAAATTTCTGAGCACCTCCGGTTGATCAGTTGATCAACAAAAAACACATTTCAGTGGCATTGTTAGGCCTAGACTTACGGGCATAAGATCCGTGTCTCTTGGGGTAGCCCTGGTACTCCAATTCCAAAAAAGACGGTAATGCTTTGGGGGAGAAATACACTAGAAACTAGAGCAAACATGTTCTGTTTTAATTGTGCTTCGTTGTGCCTGCTTAGCCTATAGCGACATGTAATAAATCTACTCTCGTCACTAGCGCCAACAGCCATCCTTTGAACGGTTGTGAAATACTTTATTTCTTGCAGAGGGCTATGTCAACACTATGGGATCTAGGCTGAGCACCGAGTGTCTGGTCATTCTCCAATTGTGGCTACCTCATACCAACTGTCATGCATTGTGGTGGCAGTGACATTGTTTGAGGAGGCTTCAATGATAGTAATGGAAAAATTACTATAATTGAAGGAACCGTAAATGTCAGGCCATCCATCCCCTAACCTAAAACGGAAGTACAGATGGGGCATGCAGCAAGACACTGTTCTGAAACACCCAGAATTGCAGCAAGACAATGTATCTTCAATCATAAGATTGGTTAAATAAAAAATATAGTGTTGGAATGGCCTGTAAAAGCTTGTGAGTAGATGTTTTTTTCTGCAAAAAGATGGTTCTGAATTAATTCGTTTTAAACCCGTATCTAGTGAATGGTGTCCGTTATGTATTTGTTATATTATTTTAAAAGTTTAATGTTTGCATGAGATACAATAAAAACTACTAATATTTCTAAGTGAATTTTCATTTTCAACCATGATAAATAATCTACATACATAATTATAGACATTTTGTTTGAGTGGTGTGTCTGTACAGGTGAGAGCGCGGTGCTCAGCAATGTGATGGCTTGTAGACAGAAACTCCGAGCTCCTTAACATGAATTAAACTTAATAACGTGAATTTGTGAACTTGCACCAACCCGTAGAAAGAGAAAGCTTACAGGTCTAACCTACAAAAATACGCACGTTCAAGATTTTAAGATAGAACATTCTAGTCCCAAGACATAAAATTTCAGACGATCGAAAGGTCCAGAGACATCTAGAATTGTTCAATTCTCGCGATATTTAATCGAGACACAGCGTGAACTAGCAAAATCACCTTCCATCTACCGGTGTGCACTACAGTCCACTACCAGAGTAGTGACTGAGCAAGGCTGTTTTAAACAGTGCTGTGGATTATGAATTGAAGACTCACTTCTGATTAGCCATTATTCACAATTGTCAAATAATTTAAACAGGTTTTTATTTTCTTGAAGAGTTATCTACGTCAACAATACAAACTACTTGAATACAGGCACGGTTGCGTGGAAGATGTCAGTGGTGGGAATTGATGTGGGCTTTCAAAGCTGCTATGTTGCTGTAGCTCGAGCCGGAGGAATTGAGACCGTAGCCAACGAATATAGCGACCGAAGTACACCGTAAGTAAACCCGTTTGAAACTGTTAGTTATATTATATTGATTACCCATCCACTTTAAACGACAAATGAATGGGTTGTAAGAGTTGCCAGTTGTTTTTTGCGGCCTTGAAAACCCGATAGTAGCTTATTAGCGTGACTAGCTAGCTAACAGTTGTGTGCATTTCTCTGGTGTGATACTGTACTGCACGTGAATTCAACCACATAATGTAAGTTTGCTATAGTTACGTACAATCACTTATGTATACGTAATTTATCACTTGGGTCTACTCGTATAACCGGAGTTACATTCCCGGTACCTATCGACTTGTTTTGCGACATAGTTAATAGTTGCTGTCTAATAGTTACTAATACAATTCTGTAGATGTCTGCTACCACGGTGTCACAAAAGCTACCCATTTCGCTTGCTAGCTTGCTCACTGCTGTATTGGCTTGCTAACATGACTACATCCGTCAGTCACCGGCTAGAATATTCTAGCACATTTGCAGTGCGTAAAACTGTGTCGTATACCACCCAATCAGAATCAATGATGTCATGTTACGTTTTTAAAGAGGTGTATGTTTATACTACACATTTTGTAAACGTTACTTGTCGTTTTTCTAATAGAAATACGTAAAATTAAAATGCACTGTTCAGCTTTTCTTGAGTACAATACTATTCGAAAGATAATACCACTTTAACGTAAATTGCTAAAACATGATTAAAAAATTGGGATGTTGTTGCTCTCTGTGTAGACCAGATATTTTAATGAATAGTTTAATGTCAAACATTTCTAAATGTTTGGGCAAATCAATATCCCATATGCAGAAACAGGTTGTGATATGGTTTAAAGGTAAACACAATATACACGTGGAACAATCGTGTATTTTTTTTTAACGAAGACCTCATCAAATGCACAACAACAATAACCAATGTTCACAACTCTGGTCAGAATACATTTTGAAGAAGCAGCAATATGTTAATTTTAAATACGGGGATCACCAAAGCGGAAAGAGAAATGCAACTCGAGTATTTTTTTTGATAAAGGCGTAAAAATCTGTAGAGCATAAAGGGGATATGCGTTTGGCACATCCTGATGGTGCGGACATCACTAGTAAGGTTACACTTTTATGAAGCGCTTCACCAACGCGGTCGGGTAAGACAGATGATCACGCTAAACGCATTTCTTTTGTTTTAGAACGAAAGTCATTTGTTTTCACTAATGCACATAATGGATAGCGTGGCAAAATAGGATAATTATTTAACTTAGTGTTGTATCGGCTTGTATTTGCCTTTCATCCGGACTCCGCTATTGATCTGTTTCGTAGCCGATTGGGATAACTAATTTCTGTAGTAAAATCAATTAGTCAAGTTTATTTATATAGCACAATTCCTACATAAAAGCAATTCAATGCGCTTTACAGGACATTAAAAGAGAAATACAATTTTAACAGATTTAAACAGACATGGATCAATTTAACATGTACAGATCAAAATAAATAAAAAATAAATAGAGAGAAAAGTTTAGAGGAAAATTAAGGAGGATTTTAAAAAGTAATGACAATTAAAAAGTATTGTATAGGGTTTCCATGTTGCTTTTAAAGTATCTATTAAAGTTATAGGGCACACTGTGAGGTCAAGCCCTCAGTCATAGGCACGTGAAAACAGGAGTGTTTTTAACCCAGACTTGAATGGATAGGTTTGGGGCCTGTCTAAGATCTTCTGGTAGCTTGTTCCAGTTGTGTGCCGCATAGCTATTAAATGCCGCTTCGCCATGTTTAGTTTGGACTCAAAGCCCACATTCGTACAGAAAGAGACCCAATTCTTTAATTTGTTCAACTATAACTCCTGAGGTTTTCTCGCTATATCACAGTGTCAAAACTATTGAGACTAAAATGTTTTTGTAACGTTGGCAATATTAGTTAAGAAATGTGTACCCCCCAATTCGGCATGTTCAAAATGTGAGATTACAGACCATACCAGTACCATGATGTCCACTTTCAAGTGGGTTATTGTAGGATGTATTCATATTTTAATCACAACCATTCAAGGTTTGTATGTGTTAGTAATTGATGCCAACCCGTATACAACAGTGCCATGCTCTAAACTCCGGGAACGGAGGCAGACCCTTGTCAGCTGCGCTGTGATGGTTTAATGGCTCAAATTTACCACAAACAATCCCATCAGCAAATGCACACCATTTCAAGGGTTTTTGATGACTTGTGTTATTTTGCTTGGTTTTTTCCCCCCAGATCATTTGTTTCCTTTGGACCACGGAACCGTTCAATAGGGGCTGCGGCCAAAGGCCAGGTAAAGGCTTCTTTAAAACATGCATCCAATAAAAGTAATACATTCAAATCAATAATTATGTTGTTTTGACTAGTATTTCTGTTGGATTTGTTTTCTCTAAAGGTTGTGACAAATTGTAAGAACACTGTTCAAGGGTTCAAGAGATTCCATGGCAGGGATTTTTCAGACCCATACGTCCAGGCGGCAAAATCCAAGGTGGTTTATGACCTGGCCCCAATGCCTTCTGGGTCAACCGGCATAAAGGTAAAGGATCGGAAGTGGAGATGCTTTATTTTTCAGCACCTGCTCTATCATGGCGCTAAAAGCATGGTCAATATCTCAGAGCAGGCTAAGATACCAAGCATTCAAGCCCTATACTTTACCTCCTGCTAGGTGATGTACATGGAGGAGGAGAGGGTTTTTAGCATTGAACAGGTTACTGCCATGCTGCTGACAAAACTGAAGGAGACCGCTGAGATGGCGATGAAGAAACCTGTGGCTGACTGTGTCATCTCTGTAAGCAGGTTTTAATTTACTCGGGCAAGTCCCTGACATATTGCAATCATAAGACTCGCTGTAGACATGCACTGTGCTTTAACAGGGTTGTCAACGTTTTTTCATGGCATCGTTTAGACAGTCAAGAACGAAGCATTTGTGTCGATGGTCATTGTTTTTGCCAAATTGTCTTCAGGTTCCCAGCTTCTACACTGATATAGAGAGGAGGTCGGTCATAGATGCAGCTCATATTGCAGGACTCAACTGCTTACGTCTCATCAATGAGACCACTGCAGGTAATAGTATTTCTGTACCAACGCTGAACAGTTCTATGCCCTTTTGTCTTGGTCTGAACCAATCATTCTGTCTTTTTCAGTCACACTTGCATATGGGATCTATAAACAGGATCTTCCTGCCCCTGAAGAAAAGCCAAGAAATGTTGTGTTTGTAGATTTAGGCCACTCTGCTTATCAGGTCTCAGTGTGCTCATTCAACAAAGGAAAGCTCAAGGTAAAGTTTTGATACCTTAAGAAACAGTAAAAGAAAATGCATGCAATAAGGTATTTGATTTATGTGCGTACTTTGTCTTTCAGATGCTAGCTTCTGCATTTGACCCAGAATTGGGTGGCAAGGACTTTGATGAGGTTTTGGTGAACCATTTTTGTGAGGAGTTTGGCCAGAAGTACAAGTTGGATGTGAAGTCAAAGCCCAGAGCTCTGGTTCGTCTCTACCAGGAGTGTGAGAAACTGAAGAAGCTGATGAGTGCCAACTCCTCTGATCTGCCCCTTAACATAGAGTGCTTCATGAATGACATTGATGTGTCTGGAAAACTCAACAGGTTAGTGAAAAAGTCCTCTCTATTACAAATTGGCCATACACAGTTGAAAAACCAAATGCCAGGAAATGTTTTCATTTACTACACGCGTGTCACCATGATGCCAGCAGCTACATTTGAACACAGTGTCTATTAATATCCCATGATCCCTTTGATTTCAGAGGCCAGTTTGAGGACATGTGTGCAGCGCTTCTGTCCAAAGTGGAGGCTCCCCTGCGTAGCATAATGGAACAAGCCAGTGAGTAGTACAAATAATAGCGGACGTGCCCCTTCATCACGTATGCGCTTCATGTTCACGCTGAGAACGGGTTGGGCTGTTCGATCTGACTGCCCGTGTGTTTCGTCCCCGGCCCAGAGCTAAAGAAGGAAGACGTCTACGCTGTAGAAATCCTTGGCGGAGCCTCCAGGATCCCGGCTGTCAAAGAACGAGTCAGCAAATTCTTTGGAAAAGATCTGAACACGACGCTAAACGCCGATGAGGCTGTTGCGCGAGGATGCGCGCTGCAGGTATCATGTCATGAATCACAGCCTCCCGTGACCTCTTCTGCAAGCCTGTTTAGCAACGCGTGGAACTGGTCAATATCACTAGTTGACTGCCTGATGTTTACTGGCATGGCGCAAATGAACCTTTATACTCTTGACATTCTATTAAGGAATGCAAATGATTTGTCTTCTTAGTGCGCAATCCTGTCCCCTGCCTTCAAAGTCCGGGAGTTCTCCATCACGGATGTCGTCCCATATTCCATCTCGTTCAAGTGGAACTCCGCTGCAGAGGAGGGTTTGAGGTATGATCTCTGTCCACGTTGCCCGTTTGACAGCGTTTGCCGTGAACCCTAACGAGCTGTTCGTGACCTGTGTCATCTTCCAATCTCCTCTGCTCCAGTGACTGTGAGGTATTCCCAAGGAACCATGCCGCTCCCTTTTCGAAAGTGTTGACGTTTTACCGGAAAGAGCCTTTCTACCTGGAGGCTTACTACAGCAATCCCAAAGAGCTGCCCTACCCCGACCCCAAAATAGGTAACAGAGCCTCTGTATTGCACATATTGAGTTAATTATTTGCTTTTTAATAGTTCTTTTATGGACTAGTTAGTGAGTGTGTCCTAATACTCGTCTCTTCAGGTCAGTTCGTGGTCCAGAAAGTGGTTCCCCAGGCCAATGGTGAAAGTTCAAAGGTCAAGGTCAAGGTCAGGGTGAATATCCACGGGATCTTCAGCGTGTCCAGTGCCTCTCTAGTAGAGGTTTTAAAACCTACTGAGGGAGAGGAGCCCATGGAGACAGATCCGGTTGGCAAGGAGGAGGAGGTTCGTCGCAGTGTCTGCTGTTTACATAGCATGCTGTAGTGTCTCTAATCTGCTAACATCAATTTAATGACTGATAAATTAATGATAAATCAACCTACCAATTTATTCCATAAAAATAGTCATGCCAAATCTGCTTCATTCATTTTTTTTTTCCTTTTCTTCTTGTGTGATTTGTGCTCTGTAAGGTCAAGCCAACTCCTGTGGTTAACTACATATGAATTAAGAGTTAATGAAATGTTTGTCTCAACAGAGTAAAATGCAGACTGACCAAGATGACCAGAAAGCCCAAGGTGATGAACAAAAAGATAATGCAGAAAAGAAGTCTGAGGAAATGGAGGTAACTGTTTGTTTTAGTGCTAGTATGTGTTCATGCGAAAGTGTTGGGAGCAGTGCAAAAAAGGTATTTCTTTTTACTTTAAATCCAGACATTAGACGACGTAAAACAGGAGAAGAATCAAGCTCCATCGGCAAAGAAACCCAAAGTGAAAACGAAGATTGTGGAGCTCCCAATCGAAAACAGCTTGCACTGGCAACTAACCAATGACACAGTAAATCTGTTCATGGAGAATGAGGTAATGTTGTTGAACACCATGATGTTTTTAATACTGATAGTACATAACAATTGTACAGATGGCCCTTTTAACTTACAACCTTGTTTCCCACGCTTTGTAAAATGGAAAGAAACTGAATGCAATGATGTGTGAATGATTAAAACAAATCTCAAATGTTGAAACTGAGAAATGTTGTCCCTTGAAAAATATATGCCCACTTTCAATGTCATGCCAGCAACATGGTTAAAAAAAAAACTGGAAAGGTCATCATGGCTCCTAACATGGGGTGGTATATATTAGGCAGCTAGTGAACATTTTGTCCTCAAAGTTGATGCAGGAAAAATGGGCAGTTGTAAGGAGCTGAGCGTCTTTGACAAGGGCCAATTAGGCCCGAGTTGTCTGTGTTGGACAAGAACGGGTAGACCTTATTCCTGTGTTCCGCGTGCCCACCTCAGGGGAAGATGATGATGCAGGACAAGCTGGAGAAGGAGCGGAACGATGCCAAGAACTATGTGGAGGAGTACGTCTATGAGATGAGGGACAAACTGCACGGCGTCTATGAGAAGTTTGTGAGTGATTCTGTGAGTATATTGCCTTGGCATTGCCGGCAGAAGGAAGTGGCTTTAGCTAACAGCGTAATGATGCATCACAACGTTTTGTTTTATTAAATGCAGGACAGAGACCTCTTTTCGTCGAGACTTGAGGACACCGAGAACTGGTTGTATGAAGAGGGCGAGGACCAACAGAAACAAGTGTACATCGACAAACTGGCTGAACTGAAGGTATCATGTTGAGTCCTAACTTATGTCTGATTGTGTCAGGTGAGTGGGGACTGAACTTTCTGTTCCTTTCACAGAAACTTGGACAGCCCATCCAGGAGAGATACAATGAGGCTGAGGAGAGACCAAAAGCATTTGATGAACTCGGGAAGCAAATCCAACAGTACATGAAGATCGTAGAAGCTTACAAAACAAAGGTGACTTAAGACACTGGTACTGCGCAGCTGTGCCCATAGTTTAATGATCAAACCTAGAAAGCGTTATGTTCATGTAGACCGGGACTGAAACCCAATGCATTGTTGGCAGGAGGAGCTGTACGAGCATCTGGATGAGCTGGAGATGTTAAAGGTGGATAAGCACGTGAACGACGCCATGATTTGGATGAACAGCAAAATGAATGCGCAGAGCAAACAGGATCTCGCCCAGGAGCCCGCCGTCAAAGTCCAAGAGATTCAGGCAAAAACGAAGGTTAGTGGTGACAAAGGGACCTGGTAGTAAATGTACCGACTTGAAGATGTAAGTCGTCTGCGAAATGACGTTTGAGACATCTGTCAATCACTGTTTGCACTTGTGAAAGCACTCGTTACACCTACCTGGAATTGACCTTGTAATGGTGCTTCCAGTGGTACATTACATATTCATCTGAACATGGTGGGGAACCCTCTCTTTCCGTGTGCCTAGGAGCTGACCGCGGCTTGCAACCCAATCGTTTCGAAGCCCAAGCCCAAAGTCGAAGTCCCCAAGGATGAAAAGCTGGAGCAGAACGGGCCGGTGAACGGGCAAGAGGGCACCAATGAGCAGCCGGTCAGCAGTCCTGAGAAGGGTGGGGAGGGTGGCCCAGAGCCCACTGACCCTGCCACGGGCAAACCGCTGCCTGAGATGGACATTGACTAACCGCTAAGCCTGCAACCACCCCGCCCACGTCTCACCCCATATTACTGATTATCGCCTACGTTTCGAAGGACACAGTCCTACAACTATTCCTATAGATACTCTCTCGATCAGCCGGCGTGTTTCGTTGTTTCGGTTTTCTGCTGTTGAAATGCAATGAACACATGTTGATATGGTGAGCGCCGGAGGACAGGAACGCGCTTTCTCTGTATCGCTTCAGTGGCCATTTTGTAAGGAATGTACTTGTCATCGTCTCCTCGACCCATGTCTGCTGAGATGGTCATATTAAAAGATGTGGTAAGCAAGGGAACCAGCACGAGCATGTTTGACGGTGTTTAAGTTAACCGTTATGTTTTGAATAGGGAAGAGGATTCAAGCTTGAAATATAGGATTATTCCCCATTGGATGTAACTTTTCTTTTGCTTTTCTTTTTTCTTTTTTCACTTTAATGTTGTTGCAACTGTTGGATAAATGTGTAGGACCCCCTGATGGGATGGGATGGTTAGTATATTCAAAGATATTATAGAGGCACTGATTCTGTTCACTGTATATTTAGATTTGAGTTACTGTCATATAATATTTCAATGTGAGGCTGTCCCATTTAAAAGCATTGGTCTGTGAGTTGTTCTCTGGTATAGCCTCGTTTTGTTTTTCTACTCTACAGCAGTGTTGATTGAAGGGTGACGTCTGATTTGGTGCTCCACTCACCAATAGCAAAATAAAGACATATTTGGGTCTAGGAGAATTATGTGAAAAATCGCAATTCCATTTTGCATGCTATGAGGTGATAGAATACTGTACAACACCCTGAACTCCTAATTGGTTTGCATTTACAGAAGATCTGCCAACCTGGGGAGTGGTTGTCGGTTCTTTCCATGCTAAATCAATGACAGGGAATACACAAAACTTAAGTCGTATAAGGTACATCGCAAATATACTGAATTTCTTAACTGAAGTGATAGAAAACACTGATTAATTGAATGGATGTATTCATTGTTTTCACAAAGTTATTATCCTTTAACATGTGCAAATATGCTAAAGATGTTACAATGAACAATCTTAGCAAACTGAAGGGGTCTCCACTGAACCAAACAAAGGAAAATTCCTCCAAAATCAATCAATATCTAACAGAAAGGAATGAAGCCAAAAGAATACCGCTCGTTCTGTAACACTATTTAGCAATATCTTCCTGAAACTTGGGCATTTATTTTGTCCCCTGTAGAGGAAGTTTTTACTATTATGGTCCTGACGACCAATACAGAGGACATACTATATAAACCGATTAGAAACAATTAGAATATATATTTAAAACGCATCCGCGCAACATTTTTCCTACTGGGTACTGGGCAATATATATGCTGGCGCACCAATTTAGTTCTACTTCACAACGTAAACACTAATTAATACCAAGATGGATTTAACAGTTGCTATGACAATTGCTGGCTCAAAGGCTATGGAGTTGCATGTTTCAATAAGAACAAACAAAAGTATTACAATTGAAAGCATTAAATCAAACAAAGTATTGTAATAACAAATATATGGCAAATAGAATATTTTGGAATGCCAAAACAAATGGAAAATTAGTGCAAACAATTATTTGAGGGAGAATAATTCAATTAATAACACAATTGCAATGAAACAATACTTTCTTTGGCTGCAGTGTTTTCTATTGTTGGTTACGATTATGGTAAATTTTTTTGTAAACATGCAGAAACCCAAACTAAGTTCCATACACGGTAGTCTATCTAATAATGTAGCAAGCCTCGGATGTAAACAAACTAACTTTGTTTTAGGCTACCCTGCCTGGTTTACCAATGGAGATGCATAATTTCTGTCTAAATCCTGCAACTGCAATAAAGAAACAGAGCAATAAATAGGGTAATGTATCTAATGAAAGACAGTTGTTACCAATGAGCGATTTTGGAAAGTTCCTGATTGGTTGTCTGGGGGCCATTCTCACTAACCACAATACACAGATGGATATCTTATGTGTGTGAATGAGGGCTAATCTAAAGTAATGTTGTAGTACCTCCTTTCTCAGTGTAAAGGTTATGTATGACAGTGTGTCCCACACTGAATAGAACCAAGGCGTGCCCCTTTTGAACAGTCCCTTCCTATGATCTCTTATTTTAGGCAGCTGTCTATCCACTGTGATCACTGAAACAATTTTTTGCTTCATTGTGGTACTGATGGAAATAGCCTCCAATACTGCATGAATGTGGCTATTTCTTGTGGACAGCAAGCCTGCTGCCCTCTTAAGTGTTGCTCCTGACAGAACATCAGCAATCACAAAGTTTTTTCTTTTCAAGCTTGTATGATTGCTGTTTTTTGTTTTCCAAGGTACATATTGCTGTACCTTTTGAAGTGCATTATCCTGCTTGGGATGCATTGCATTATGTCATTCTGGTTTAATTCAGGATGATGGTTATCAGAGGTTTGTGGTCAGGCTCCATTTTGGTTTGTGCCAAAGATTTATAATAGTAAAACTCTTACACAGCCCCAGCACTCCTTTCTATTTGTGCAAATCATTGTCCACGCATCATCAACTACTTATTTACAGCAACGACCTGGGGGGAATGTTATGGGGGAGAAAGATACATTTGTATTAACAGTCTTGTTCAGGCACAGAATATAGCTTTCAACTCTGCGTTTAGGGAATTAACACAAGGGAGCATTCAGACACGAGACAGATGCCCTAAAGCTAGTAGGCCACCCCGTCAACACTAGATTACTTCCATAGATTAGTAATTAATGTTGGCTGAATGTCTGATTTAAAAAAAATACATAGATTACAACTATTCTTGGTCCATAGACCAAGACTCCATCTTTGAAGTATAGTTTTCTACAGAAATTGTCCTTTAAAGCCATGCATATGCACAGGCAGTACATGTAGACATCTTTCCAAGTGACAAGTGACAAGAAAATATGTTAGTAGCAAGTGGAATTATCTGCAAATAATTGCCAAGCTTTTAATTACACTGCTTTGCCCACCAGGAAGTGGTTGTCGGCACCTACATGCTTGAAGAACACAACACATGTTTGAGCTTGACCTTTCACAAGGAGTCACTAGAGCATAATGAATCAAGGTTGCCCTTGACCCCATCCAAGGTTTTTTTTATCGCATGGACCAAGATTTTAATTCTGCAGTAACAAAGTTGTACTGTGAGTCAGTGACTTTTACATTGTGTGCAGGTGCTCAAAAACACTTTAAACTGTAGTTGTTCTCTACATTTACTCTTCAATCACAGAAACTGAGACATGTACTTATTTTTATCAGTGAGTGTTTTTTTAAACTGATATTAGTATTTATTTTACCACTATTTTCAGAAAATAAAATCAATTGTAAAATTATCACTGACTTATTCTAGATGATCATGGATGAAATAAACGTATAAAAAGTAAACGTCCAAAAATCTCTTTAAAATACATACGATTTATCGACAAACTACTCCGACATACTGTCTTTTGTTTTAAATGTTTTCATTTTACTAGAATAATAACAATTAAACAAAATGTAGTATGTTGCAGTAGTTTGACGATCACGCCTCATTTAGAGTATGACCAAGTAGGACAACATCATTGTCACCACGCCGGTCAGTACCATTTGTTTTAAATGACATTCCGGAAAACAAGATTTTTAACTAGTTATTTTCGATGTGGAATAATAGCTATCTTTGTGTTCAATATTTATAGAACATTTAAATAATAGCGATGGTATTGCTAATAATTGTTCTGCCCCTGGTGGCAAGTTTGGTTGACTTGGTTACCGGAGGCACTAGTAGTTAGGAGCAGGAAGTCGTCATCATCCAGACGTCGTCGACATTATTGGGGTTAGAGTATAAGGTAAATTACACATTATTGCCCTTGTCTAAAAAAGGGGGTTAATTCACATCTCTCATCGAGGGACTGCTTATTCATAACTGCCGGCAAAGATACCAACAGAATCCAACTGTCGTTAGGCCATGGTCGGTTCTAGCCCAACTAATTATTGCCGTGCTTTTTTGTTACTACATAGCTAACAATATCGCACTGTACGGTAGCAGGTGCTACTGCTGGTGTAACTTTCAGTAATTCTGTGAAAGCCTTTGCTAGCCTAACTTAAATTCGCTAACCACTAAGATCTGGCTAGGGCCTATCGTTGTAGCTTAGCTGAAGTGTTCTAGACCGGCTCACTACTATAAACTGGAGAGTTAGCGACCTCATACATTGACAGACGAAGTTACATACAGTACAGTAGCTAGGCAGCTAGACAACGTTAGCTAATTCTCTATAAGGTAACGTTACAGTGCTGACAGTCAATTTGATAGCTAGCTAACGTAAAGTAAACGAGGTTAGTCATAATCCATGCCTGTTTTTTCATTTATTTTACGCTATCCTAAAAACTTCTAGCGTAGAGGCATATTTCTCACCTTCCGTTTTTCCTTAAGACAAGTAATAGTAGGTGAATAAATAATATCAGAGAAAGTGTTCCACATGATGTAAACGTTTGAACTAAACATGAACTAAACACGCGAGCTCTAGTGATTGTATTTCTATTGTCAGTGGTGCACCAAAATGTAATGCATGACTCCTCATGCTTGACAGGAATGTAAATGTCGGAGGACCAGGAAGCACAGGAGGATGAGTTGCTGGCTCTAGCGAGTATTTATGATGAAGAGGAGTTTCACCGAGCAGAGTCAGCACAGGGTGGAGAAATACAACTATGTCTTGAACTTCCTCCTGGTTTCAAGTTGTTAGTCCAAGGTAAGGCGTTTGTTTGTCTTTACAAATACTACTGTGTTTAACTGTTATTAATCATCATTAAAACCTAAAATTGCAATGTATTGGTTTCTGTTAGGGGATAAGAAGACAGAATATGACGTATCTTTCCTACCTCCTCTGGTACTTAACTTTGAACTTCCTGCTGACTACCCTTCTTCCTCTTCTCCGGTCTATACACTAAGTTCCAAATGGCTGTCAAGGGACCAGGTGAGAATGATGCAGCGACATATCAAGAAATGTCACAACACCATTTCATAACGTTACATCGCCCCCCCGATCAACCCTTCTCCCCCACCCCCCAGATGACTTCTCTCTGCAAGCGCCTCGACGAGTTGTGGGAGGAGAACCAGGGCTGTGTTGTCCTCTTCACATGGATCCAGTTCCTCAAGGAGGAGGCCTTGGCCTTCCTGGATGTCATGTCTCCCCTAGAAGTTGTGAAGGGAGCCAAGGCTCCAGTCGAGTCAAAGAGGCCCAGGGCCGGTGTGAGACGCGCGGCATGCCTAACGATGGAGACTGACCACCTGGATCCCCAGCCGGAGCTGGATGCCCGGGCTGTGCTGGTGGTGGACCCCTGCACGGATATCCTACCTCAACTCCTGGACTTTGACGAAGCTCAGAGACAAAAGGTGTTTGATTCCAAGTCATTTTGTTGCGGTATCTGCTTTATGGAGAAACTGGGCTCGGCCTGCCTGTGCTTCAAGGAATGCCAGCATGTGTACTGCAAGGCCTGCATGACGGAATACTTCCAGATTCAGATCCGAGATGGCAACGTTCAGTGCCTTAACTGCCCCGAGCCCAAGTGCGCCTCCTTGGCTATGCCCTCGCAGGTAACTTTTGAAGGAACTGACTGAAATGTCAGTTCCATGTTTATATATTTAATGATTTTTCTTCCGAGCCTGTATGCTCGGTCAGTTGCTTTTATTGGAATGTTTCCAAATTACAAATGTTTATCTCACGTCAAGGGCTTGCCTATTTTGACCCATGAGTCTTTGATGCCAGGAAGCATAGGATAAGAGGGGCTCTTGTTCAGGGATAGTTTTGGGATACAACCCGAAACTTTAGCCAGAGCGGGTTGTGGAAAGGGTCTCTTGCATTTTTTTCATCTCTGCACGTATCCTTGCCCTTGCAGAATCTCAAATCTCTGAAGAATTTTGATAATTATTACTTGTACTGAAAATGTGACCAATTAAATGCAAATGTTTTCCTACTAAATTAATTAGGATAATAAATTCATTGACGATTCGGAATGAATCTAAAACGGGTCAAAAGCCAGTTCCCCCGACAGGCTCTTATAATCCTCCAATGAGCCCTTGTGAACACAAACCAATGCACTCCCCATTTTACAGGTCAAGCTCCTTGTCGGGGAGGAGTTATTCGCTCGCTATGACCGCCTCTTGCTCCAGTCCAGCCTGGACCTGATGGCTGACGTTGTGTACTGCCCTCGCCAGTCGTGCTGTCAGGCTGTAATGGTGGAGCCGGACACCACCATGGGCATCTGCCCTGCCTGCCAGTATGCCTTCTGTACCCTCTGCAAGCACGGATATCACGGCCTGTCCCACTGCAAGGTCACAGCAGGTATTAGACATGGTGGTAGATATTACAGCCATCGTGTTGCACTGTCTATGCCTTAGGTTTCGATGAGGGTTATATTGATGAGGCTGAAGTACTCTGCTTGTGGATGGGTTTAGCCTGAGGTCCTCTAAACTGTAAAACCCCCAGGTCATCATTGAACATTTTAATCGGCTCTCAACCTACTTTCGTTTATTTTAAATAAATACATTCAAGTATTTTTTTCTACAAGAAAGAGTCATAGAACGGCCCTTGGTCACAGCTGATGTACATTTTTTTAGTTAGTTACAAGCTAACCTTTAAGATACCTAAACAACTTTCCACGGCATGGGAGTGAGATTCACGTTTTTATCTTCAATTGCTGTCAACCCTAAAATTCCATTGACTTTCGTTTTGTCGTTATGCAATTGTTTGTACGACAATGCATTTAAAAAAACAAAATTACAAACAGTTGGATGCCTCACTACGCAAGGCATCGGTTACAATGCTCAGAACTTGTAGTGTTGACGTAGGTTTGTTAACGAGCTTGATCTCCTGCCACATAGATGAACTGCGTGGCCTAAGGGATGAGTACGTCTCCGCCAGTGCAGAGGGGAAGAAGTTCATCGAGAAGCGCTTTGGGAAGCGTGTTATCCAGCGGGCGGTGGAGGAGTCCTTCAGCAGGGAATGGCTGAGTGAGAACTGTAAAGGTTGTCCGCGCTGTGGCACTAACATACAGGTAGGAGGTTGCTCGCTGCACCACAAAAGCTTTACCTCAGGCTCTGGCGTGTTCACGTTTGGCTGCTCTGCCCCGGTCTCGTCGTCGATACGGTTTGATTTGGCATCGTCTCCCGTCTCGCTGTGCAGAAGGTAGACGGCTGCAACAAGATGACGTGCACCTCGTGTAAGCAGTACTTCTGCTGGCTCTGCCTGGGCCAGCTCACGCGTGTCAATCCCTACAGCCACTTCAACAACCCCTCCTCGCCTTGCTACAACCAGTGAGTGGATCGGTTCTAGTCCTCCTGTCGAGTGTTAGGACACGTCTTTTAGGATGGGGACGATGCACGGAATGTTTCTCAAAGCCCGTATTGGTTTGTTAACAATGACAATTGCTAATGTGTTTCGTTTTGGTGTTCGCTAGGCTGTTCCAAGGTGTGGATATTGAAGAAGACGATGCCTTCTGGAGTGATGAAGAGGACTGAAATGTGCAATACATCCCTGTGTGCTTCATTTGTACACACTTTATATTAGCCTCACTACATTTACCATGTATGGAATCCCCTTGCACCATTTCTCAACATCATCAGGCACTTACTAAAAGATATATAATATGTCATTTCTAATGGTTGAACAGAGAGCAATTCCAGTTATAGACCGGCATTCTACTCAAGCAGCCAAATACTCAGGGCCGATATTTTCTTATAGAAGGCTTATGTAGAGATGGTAAGCTTGTGTAAAATTGTCTGGTTGGTTTCAGACAGAAATGTCAACATATTGTTCTCAATGTTAAATGAAAATTCAGTAGATCCAGGGATGAAGTCTTAAATTCATGAAAAGCAGACAACATTTTTGGGTTTGTTTCGTGTTTTTATTATTTGTTTATCCTTTAGAACCACTTTAATCATGTTCCCTTGGTTACCAATCAAAGTAGTTATGTATGATGTAATCCATCAGGTACTATCTTAGTGTGAAAAGTCTAAATAACCCTATGTAAAATACGTCCAATGGCCATCAAGGAAAATTGTCTAATTTTGCATACAACACAGTTGTCTTTTATTGCATGTTTTTGTTTTTTGTTTCACCAACGGGGGCACTTTCATTATGCAATATGTTTTGATAGGTGAAATATCAGCAAAACTTTTCATGTAACCATCCTGACCTTCTCGCATTATGATTTTGATTTTCTGAAAGAGCGGCTGATTAAAAGTGGTCATGGAATTTGCATTCTGTTATTTGATTGCAGTAGTAAATTAAAAATAAGTTGTTTTACAATATGCAAACATAATTCTGGTTTGGAGTTCAAGGACGTTTACCTATGCACGTTCTCTCAATACATGTTTTATCAGACTACTCGGAAATGGAGTCCTTGTTTCTTTATTCACTTAAGAAGCAGATCTTCATTCTATTCATGTCCAGTCCTATACTTGCAAATGTGCCTACATACATTTTTTTCACTAAAGCTTATTTAAAATTGTCTTTCATCTTTAGTTCTATTACCTCTAAAGTGTTGAATTCATTGAAGCTAAAAGGTCTGAACTAGTAAACTTCAAATTTTGAAATACTTACTCCTCTATACCCATATACAATGCCTTTTCATTCCACAAGAGTGTGCAAGGGCTGTGCTGTTATTGTCTTTAACACTGAAAGCATTGCTGAGTCATGCAGGTGGTAGAAGGAACCAAGAATAACAAAAAACACAGCATAGTTGAACCCAAAGCAATATTAAGAGCTTTTAGATGGTGGCGATTATCTTTCGACTCTAAAATGAAAGGTTTCCAACTGATTCAGTCCTGATTATGTACCTTAGTTATTTGCCCAGTTTCTGTGTGTTCCCACCTAGGAAGGATAGAGGGCGATGGAGAGGCAGAGAGCCCAAGAACAATGCTGTACTAAAGAAACAAAGAGTCCATGTTGGAGCAAGTGATTCAACAGCAGTTAGTCAGTACAACACAGTTTAATCCCTCTGGCTAGTTTTGCTGACAGCGTATAACCTTTTAAAATGGCCCACCCTGCCTCGTGGAGTAGGTGCGCCCCCCTGTCTTTATACATACAGCGTGCTAGTAAAGATACTGTTCTACAGGCCAGTTCCACCCATACAAATCTGACCACAGGACACTGAATACCCTATCCTGCCATAAACACAGACCACGTCTCTGCGTATGCCAGTGAGAAAGTCAAAGCCGCACAAGGTTAGTAATAATTGACAGGCAGATTAGTAGCTTGCATCGAGGCCAGAATAATGGCAGTATGATGGCGTCAATCAACACCTGAATGTGAATGTATTGAAACTGTAATTATGCACATTTATTTAATATGGTGTGAAGGGTGATCATTGTGAATGATAATAAGCAAATGGTTAAATGTTAATTTTTTAATTAGCATTTATTGGTTAAAATGTCATTTTCATGCACTTTGTTTATTGTTTTATACTTTTTTTTTACAACATTTTATGTTATAATTGGAATCCAAGTATGGTAGCATTTAGATATATAGCAATGTAAGCCTAGGGCCCACTGTGACTGTACCTCACAAGGTATTTCTTCACACCAGGAGATTTTGAAGCCTGCAGAGCACATAGGGATCAACTGGTCACATCATGATTGAAGCTGACAGAGAGCTATCAGCCATGGTGCAGGAAATTTGGGATAAAGATGTCAACAGATTGAAACCAGGGACGGACTACCGGATCTCTCTGCAGGTAGCAAAACCTAAAACTATTTGCAACGTAGACCATTAGCAAATGTTCATAAAAACGTATCCCTCTATGATAAACGTTGCACATTTTGAACCAAGTTAGCTTCATGTTCCCTGGGGACCATGGCAGACATCTTACATAATACACCAGAATTAACCATTAACAATTCATTTTGGATCTTTTGATTTGACTGAGCCAAATTCGTTACAGATATTTGTACCTAAAAAATGTGGTTGCCCATATCAACAGCTGTCATTGATTTTGTCCACTTTGTGTCACAAAAAACTAAATAGCAGCAGACTGTATCTTTTTGTGTGTGTTTTGAGAACATCACCAATGTAGACTGAAATAATTTAGAGACCAACACAGAAACCAACTTTAGGTTTGTGAGACTATTGCACAAACTATGTTTAAAAAATTACTGTTCTCTGTGTCAGGATTTGCTTTTATTTGACTTGTTTCGTTTGCTTGCTGGTCACTGTAGAACACTATAGATCTTTTTGACATAATTTTGATCAGTTTCCTGTATGTTCAGGGGACATGACTAAGGATGATTTTCTGCCTTTTTTGCAATGTTCTCGGGACTTTCGTTTTACTAGTCTCCAGGATGTTGCATGACGATCCCAAGCAAACATACTCTTGAAGTCCTTTGTGTAGTTCCCTGTAAACATTCAGTTTCCTAGGGTGTCACAAACATGTCAGGTCTCTTTTATAATATTTTAAGAACTTTTATTTGCTGCTGTGAAGAAAATAAATGGTTTGGATTTTCCCAGGACGTTACAAAACGGACATATCTGGCATATCTTTCTTTTTACATTTTTTGGATGTTGTGTCATGGCTTTAACCCTAACAACAGAGGCTCAATATGTTGATGCATGAAACTACCTTTGTACCAAAGTTAATACAGTTACTGTATCTAAAATATTTGGGGGCTCTGTTCAAATATCTTCAGACACAAAAATGGGGAATCAATCTGGTTCTGTCAACTGTCCTTCTGGTCTCCCAGGGGGTGTAGTGATCTAAGGTTTTCGTTCGTAACCCCACGCTGACCCCCACTGTTTCCCTAGAACCACATTACCGATATGCATTAAATTTGGTAGGCACCAAGTAGTTATTTTCTCCTAAACATATTTTTGGATTGTAGAGCAAACTGAATAGCACCTATTAGTGAACTGCCAATGGACATTTTGTAAGAAGGTTGTGATGCCTTTTGGGGTTAAGCCTATGATTACATAATGTCTAAATCTTTTACGGATACATAAATCTACCTCTGTACCAAATTTGGTGCTTTTGTCACAAATTGAACATTGCACTTGCTTAGCAGTCCCATTAAAATACAAATCCATAAATGAATAAAACAAAAGTAAGAATTTGAATGGAAACTTTATTTACCTGTGACCAATTGAGGAGACTCATTTATTTTAAATAATCAAATAAATGTTTTTGAACATCCTTAAACAATACACATTTTTTGTTCATCATAGTCAAATTATATTAAACAGAATAATGTTATTCCACAGACAGAAATCAACAAAGAGTGCATGTTAACGGAAAACAGGCTATTATCTGAATTTCTTGGCTGTAACAAATGAGTGGATTTGCAGCTGAAAAGGGCCCTGTTTCATTAATCGGATATGATGTTTTCAAAAAGGGAAGAGCGTTTTTTCCTGGACCACGGTCGGAAAAGTTTAGAAAGGTGTTACTGATTTGCTTTCTCCTCTGCTGTGCTTTATGCAGGGAAAAGCAGAGCAGGTAAACGCTGACATGAATGATGACTTGAGTGATGACAATGATGGGGCTGGATATCCTCTGTTCTCGTTTGTTGATGAGAGCATTCTCAAAAAGGAGTCTTTCTTAGGTAAGATTTGTGTGCGATTTAATTTTCTACCAGTTTTTATCCTTGTGAATGTGAACTGTCTTCAAACCAGGCAGTTCCGTTTCGTGTTGCCATCGCTTTTTTATTTGGAAATAGTTAAACACTTGCAATATGTCACACACATTCAGTGTCAGCATTCAGTGTCTGAAAAAGAAATACAATTGAACAGATGCACACAAGGATGTGTATTGATCAGAAGGAGTTAATACTGGACCTAAACGGGTTGTCTTCTTCCAGCCTTCATCTCCCTGCTGGATAACTATGAGAGTGATACTGGCGAGCCTGAGATTGTAACCCCAGAAGAGGAAGCAGAAAACCACAAGTTCTTGGACTGCATGCTCCGAACTACCACCATGAAGGTAACCCGTAAGCACATATGGCAGAGTGGTCAGTAAATTAGTATACTGTTTATTTGCTTGAGTTGGGACATACCAACAGATGCAATGCAATCAGAGGCAATTCCTATAATAAGCAGAGAGAACCTAGCTCAGGTTGCAAACTAAGATGCTTAGAAAAGGAGTCAATAAACCCTCCATGATTGAAATTGTCTCCACATTTCTTCTCATTTTAGACTGCACATAAGTATCTAGTAGAGAAACAGCTCTCTCCAGAGGAATTGCCGGAATTCAAGAAGCAGCTCCACCGCATCTGGTTTGAGCTGTATGCCAGACGAGGAGCTAGCAAGTGGGTAAAACGTTTGTCTGGTGAAACTGTTACTTTTCAGACATCAACATCTTTTACCACTATTTTCCCTTGCATGGTTGGGGTTCACAATGTAATCCATTCACAAAATTAGTTGCATGTTACTTCTGTGTCCTCCTAGTAAGGGAATCTATTATTTCCAGTTGTTTTAATTAATTAAAGACTATTTTGAAACAATAAATATTAACGAATATCTTAAAGCAATACTGCAACATTTTTTTTTGCCTGCAAATAAAAATAATTAATTAGGTTCAGTTTCAATTCTTTTTTCTTCTTGAATCAGATAGGGTTTTTTAATCTTGTTGTTACATGGTTTTCGAGCTTCTGATTGTGATGTGTAAATGCTGTCAGTAGATGGCGATGTTTTACATAGAACATCATAAAATCACTTACAACCACCTTTTTTCTTGCACCTGTCCTGGCACTTGTCCTTTCAAATTCAAGTCACCTTAAGATTGATTTAGAATGTAAACCTAAATACACCTATAACCCCAACCTTCCGCAGTGGCAAGAACAGACATCCCGTACTACTGGTATTCAGAACATACAGCTCCTAGCTATCTATGCAGGGGCTACATTCTGTCCTTCTCTAAAATCAAAACATATTAGAAATATTTGTATTTTTAACTTTAGCTCATCAAAAATAAATGAATCACTAAAGTGGAATAATAAAAAAAAATAGTAAAAATACTATTGAAAAAACGATCATACCCTCACTGCAATATACCTTTAACAAATAAGTGTAAAAGAACTGGTGTTGTATGATTCATAATGTTATTCCATGTTTCTCCAGGCCTGACTCCTCAGGGTTCGAACATGTCTTTGTCGGCGAGACCAGAGGGGGTCGGACAGTCATCGGCTTTCACAACTGGATCCAGTTGTATTTGCAAGAAAAGCTTGGACACATTGATTACAAAGGCTACAGTGTGAATGCAAATTCCCCCCAGGTTAGATCAAATTTACTGAAACTACCGGTTTGATTATTATTTTGAATGAGTTGTATGATAATATAACAATAACATATTGCCAAAGTGTTCTTTTACAATGATGTAATGTCAAGCCTATGCAAAATATCTTCTTGTTTCTTTTTCATGTCAAAACCAGCCTGACGAGAATAAACACATTTTGGCACTACAGTTCAGTTGGAAGAATGGAATCAAACCCAAAGGCAGCATCTTCATTGGCGTCAGTCCTGAATTTGAGTTTGCTCTTTATACCCTGTGTTTTCTGGTCTCACCCAATGAACGTGTCAAAGTGTTCTTCAGTATCTATGAGGTGGACATTGTCTGCCACCACTACAACCAGAAGCATATTGGCACAACCTATCCTGTTCTTGTGAAATACCAAAATGAACCCAAAAACCCGAACACTAATTAGACTGGACTTCTCAAATACACTTTCACCAGTGTGTCATGAGTATTGTTTATGTCTTATTTTCAAAAAATGATACAATAAATATATTACAAGAGTATAGTGTGCTATGTTCATATTGCTGCATTATGACACAAAAACGTAATTCATGTCAAATAAGACAATAAAGACCTATCAACATTTTCAGGGTTTGCCTAGAGATATGTGTCTTCCAAAGCACATTTAATGCCGTTCTAGTTCTTCTCAATTTACCTACGCAACAAGGAATCCTTATGTGCCAAAAGGAACGCAATCTTTGACGTTTAGTCACTAAACATGCCTATAGGAATGGCCAAAAAGTTTGTCACACCTAACCACAACATAATATTCCAATCGTAGTTACAATAACGCTTAGTAACGTTCAGGTGCTGCAATTTACGGTTTTGATGCGTTTCGTTGCTCTTTCTGTGTTTTGTGTGATTTTTAAGCATTTCAAAAGAAGAGACATTGGGGAGCAAAAGGTTCAGAAGTGCAGGCTCACCAAAAGTCTTGTGAAGCCCATCATTAGTATGCGTTTTGTTTTTTCGCATATCTCCAGGCTTTATGAAGGAGTCTCTAATGAAATCAATAACTTTTTCATGAATTATATACCTTGCAGGCATTTCTATAGAGACCGACGTCCATGTGGTCTTGGTTTGACAAACGCTGCATTACATTATTTAATGTATATATAATTTATCCACACTGTAATGCTTTTCAATTTGGCCTTTTATTTTGAACGTTTCCTAATTACCATCCACACGTTGACGTCGTCATACACGCAGAATTGTACAGTGTAAGGAGGGGAGTTTACGTCGTGTCTTTAGCTATCATTTCTGTATTAATACATTGACAATCTAATTGTATTTACATATTTATTTGAAAAAAGGCAGGTAATTTCCACTGTTAACACCAGGATGACTGAGCCAACTGGTAGATATATGCAGGTTAGTAAATTATTTGTCGTATCTTTTCAGGTAGCAAGCATTGGCTAGCTTACTGTCTTTGCTAGCTTAGACATCTGTGTAGAATCACTGGGGTGTAGCTATAGACCCAGCTGGTGATGATGCTTGGTTGAACCTAGGCCTTGTTGTTTTTTGTAACGGCACCATAACTGAAAAACGAAAGTTTACTAAATAATGTCCTATATTATATAAGGTACACCACTACATCTACATTTCGCGAGATGAGTACTAACGACTACTACCTAGATACAGAAAGTAAACCGATACATATATGAAATAGCAACTTATGAAACACGATGCCTAAGGTAATTTCAACTACTGCGCTGTTGTTGGTGAGCAATTTACCAAGCCTTGTTAAAAACCAGGGTTACCGAAACAGTTTGAGTCCAGCAAAGGTAGTTATACACGTTATGAAATTGCACCCGCACCAGCTATATTCCGAGACCAACCGAAGTGCCGAAATCTGGCAGTCTAAACTTTCTCAGCTTGATTCAATCTGCACGGTATTGTCCGGGGAGTCAACCGCACTAGTGAACCAATATGTATATGACAACAAGACCAAAACATTCTAGTTTAAATTTTGTGATTCTCAAAATATTATTTTAAAACCTTCTCATTTTGGTCTGGATGCGTAGTGTTTTTTTTATATGCGTATATCTATAAGTACTAATACTTCTGTAAGCCATGAAATTACATTTTTGAAAGCGAGTAGTTTTGAAGATTTCATTTCCTTATCCTAACTACTTTGACAACCATTAGCCAACAAATCTGGGCAGCCCTTTAAATGTTTATTCTTGTCAACGCTATTTTTATCCAGTTGATTGCCTATACTTTACCTGACCGCATTATCCTAAATGATTCCTAAATTATCCTAATTTACCCTAATATGTCTATCATTAAATTCCTATCTGGGTATTTTCTGTTTGTGGCTATATTGTGTAATAGGCCGTCTTATTATGTAGGCTAAGAACATAAAGTTCAGTAACAAATGGTCGTTATTTGCGACTACTTATAAGTGAAAATGAATACGTTTGAAATCAACTAGCTATAGAGTCAAAATAGTGTCAAGTGCTTGTCGGAGATGGCGCTTTCGAGACGGATTAAATATTATTCAGTGATTAATACAAATACTCAGTTGAAAACGCAGGTATTCGGGTTGAGCGAGTGGGAGGTCCAGTGAAAACAAAGGTCAGTTGGAAGTTTAGAAATTTGGTTAAGATTTCTTTACTGTACAATTTTTCTCCTATTTTCTTTTTTTTCAAACTTTCATTCATATTTTTCTTTCATCAATCAAGTTTATTTATATAGCACAATTCATACATACATATTGAAGCAATTAAATGTGCTTTACAGAAGATAGTAAGGTAATTAAAAGAGAAATACAATTTTAACCGTTTGATTAAAACCGGCATGGAACAATTAAACGTGTACAAATTAAAATAAAAAAGAAATAGAGATAAAATGTTAAAGGAAAATTAAGAAGGATTTAAAAAAAAAAAAACGAAAATGTAAAATGTCTTGCCTCAGGATTTCATGTGGCTTTTAAAGTATCTATTAAAGCTATAGGGAACACTGTGAGGTCAAGTCCTCAGTAATAGGCACTTGAAAACGAAAGTGGTTTTAAACCATATTTGAAAATGGATAGGTTTGGGGCATCTCTGAGATCTTTTGGTAGCTTGTTCCAGTTGTATGCTGCATAGCCACTAAATGCCGCTTTGCCATGTTTAGTTTGGACTGTGGGCTCTACTAGCTGACCTGAATTAATAGATCTTAAAGGCATGCTTGGTTTAAATTCTTCAAACATATCTGAGAAGTATTCAGGCCCTAAACCATTCAGTGATTTTAGACTAAAATCATCACCTTAAAATCTATTATATAACTGACTGGAAGCTCTGTTCTCTATGTGTTCTGTTCTATTGGTCCCGGTTAGCATTATGGCTGCAGAATTCTGAATGAGCTGCAGCTTTTTTATAGACTTTTTAGGAAGTCCAGTTAAGAGCCCATTACAGTAGTGAACTCTACTTGAGATAAAAGCATTTATAATTTATTTTCTTCGTCTTTGTGGGACAGCAAGCCCTTGAATTTAGCTATATTTTTAAGATGAAATAATGCTGTTTTGGTGACCATTTTGATTTGACTGGAGAACGTGAGGTCAGAGTCTATTAGAACACCAAAACGCACTTGGTCTCTGGTCTTTAGGGCCCAAGAATCAAGCTCTTTAGTAATACTTGTTCTGTTGTTTGTGTTGCCAAATACAATAATCTCAGTTTTATCTTGGTTAAATTGTAGACAATTTTGGTTCATCCAGGTATTTTATTGTTCTATGCAGTCTATTGAGCTATAGTCAAACGGTTCGAGAGCCATATATATTCCAGTGTCCTCTGCGTAGCTATGGTAGTTGATGTTGTTGTTCTGTAGCATTTGCCTCAGAGGTAGCATATAGAGATTCAAGAGATGCGGTCCGAGGACTGATCCCTGTGGAATTCCACATGTCATAGCCACCCTATCAGATTTATGATTGCCAATAGTGACAAAGTAACTTTGACCATCCAAATAACTTTTGTAGCTTTCTAGCTCCATTTTCACCTTTCCTAACTAAACATTTTACTTTATCTTTCTCCAGTTGTGAGCTTCCTTTACTTCTAACTTACTAGCATCCATTCCTAGCAGGAACAATTTGTTATAAATATAAATAAAAAAAATTTAAGGTAAGGATGTTAACACGGCTAGGAAAAAGATAAATACATCTTGAAAATAAGCAAATAAGGAAAGAGATCACATGTGAACTATTGGGGGCATAAAATTATTGCCAATATACCTGGCTGCAAAACATATTTTCTGCTGAAAACAAACATTTGTGAGTGAAAGTATGTTGGTGTCAGGTTTTCTGACTACTTTGAAATTGCTCTGTAGCTACCGTTGCATTACTGTTGTGTCAGTTAAGCTATTTCTGAGATGAGCCGAGGGAGGGTGGAGGGGGGAGAGTGCTGCGTTGCAGGAGGCAATTCCGAGGAGGGAGAGGAGCAGCGCAGACACTGTTATAAACCAGACCTCTATACCTGCAAAACAGTTTCCAGGGGGCTAGTTTTCCCAGCCTGGGTGTGTTTTGACAGATCAGTGGCCTGACATTCCCCTCGCCCTTGCACCGAGTTGTTAGAAGCGTGATCAGCTGTGTGCTATGGTTGCTTGGCAACGTGACACTAGTTACGTGTGCTGTCCGCTACCCGACAACACCGCATTTCTTTGAACACGTAACTGACTTGCCCCCCCCAGCACAGGCAGCAGCAGAGGCCAGGGGACAGTAGTATTAAGTGCAGCCTCCTCTCCAGGCACCGTTGGGCCAATTGCCACGACTGTTACTTTCTAGTGTGACTATCTGGCCTCCTTTTCTCTGTTGTCGGACACGGCTGGGACGTCTTCGGCCTTTCACTTGTCACCTGTTGACTTTATTTCTTTGCTTGACTTTCTTAGAGTCCCTGTGTTCGTTTGGAAACTAGACGAGTTAGTTACGAGTAAATTAACAGTTTCAAAATAGTGTGGAAATGTTTTGGTCGGCTTGACGTTCAGTCACATGTTGGTTTTGTGAAGTCTGACCACTGTCTGCCAAGTGTGCTTAAAAGAAACATGACTTAGACCAGTGACCCACACAGGCCTTGTTTGTTATAAGGTGTTCTTTTGAATATTGACCCTGTGGTGCCATCCAACTAAAGTAAATGGACCAATTATTCATTGCATTTGTCTAAATGAAATATGCCAGCAGCATGTTTGGTTGAATTTAAAGGACAAAGGATTTTTTTTTTTTTACTTTTTTAGGTCAACCATCTTCTACTAGTACTTGCTTAAAAGTTATTCCGCTATCAAATAGTCTTTGACCTTTGATCTGAATTGCGCTTGGATTGACCAATGTGTTGCATTTAATTCCAATGCAGCTGGCCAACGAGGAAGAGCCTGAGGAGGTTGTCCAGAATGCAGCTGATGCCCCACCCCCTTACAGTAGCATTGGAGCAGATAATGCAGGTAAGAGCGTTTTTTCACACTGCATTCTATCAGAGATTAGTTTTTTTATGATTTAAAACGGTTTAAAGTGGTCGTCTGTCACCTTCCGAAGGAATATGGCACATGTCCAACAGATACTCCCCGTGGATACTGAGGTTGCTGAATGTTGATATCTCCTTCAATGTGTGGTGGAGTGAAATTAGGTGATGATGCCGGAAGTGTAGTGTAATAGATCAAAATCCATAAACGGAATCATAAAAATAAAACTTGTCTTTGGGAAGCAACTGAAAACCTCTCACACTGGCACCACAACAGTTCTACTATCACCATTAACAACACTTGTTCACCATGTGCCATGTTAGTTACCAGGGAAACCATCTTGTCTGTGAGTATATACTCCCTCCAGGACGGTGGTGTAGCATCTGTTGCCCTTGGTACAGCTACAGTTTCTTGTTGCTAATGTGCAATTGAAAATTATATTTAGATATTATGTTGATATTATTCTTTAAAATTGTTTTCTCAACTAAGTAGTCTTTTAGAAAATGCATGTGTAGCACTTAAAGATGAGTGAAATTTAGGTCTGAAAACAATCATTTGATATCGATTAAGTAAAAACACTTGTAAAATATTTACAGTACCCGTCTAAAGTAATAATATGTTATTTATTTAATTATGTTTTGGCTGGGTGAATATAAACTCATGATGTTATATATAGTAGCTAGTTAGATGGAAGATTCTAATTGGGTAGCATATCAAGCATAAAGAAATTTGTGGTTATTGTTGTCTCTATCTGTATTGCAGTGTTACCGCAACAATAACATGAAATAAACATAGAAATGATAGCCAATATCAAGGCCAATGTTGCTGTGGGGTGGTGAGGATGTTATGGTTTCCATGACATTTCAGTCAGTAAAAAGAGTCAAACTTTCTAGTCCTTCCATGTTGAAATCTAGCAAAATATAAGTTTACATGGTTATAATCTCATGCTCTCTAGAATTTCTCTATTGGCTGTGAGATTGATTGCATTCTTAACAAAAACAGCCGTACATCTCAGTGCTAGTTGCCTGATAGCTGGGATGGTTAGCGGTCGAAACAACCAAAATATGTTTCACTCCAATGTATGGGAGAAGTGTTTCTTTAGGCGCCACCCAATTGTGTGCCACCAATTCAGAAACTCAGTGGCACCAGTGACTTGTGCAAAGATTTCAACATGTGTGCTGGGAACGCACAAGTCTCGGTTTTGTGCCAGGCACGTGCCGAACTAGAAGGAAGCTTGGCACCCATGACAAGTAAAAACCACATGGTTGTGCCGCAAAACACTGGGCGTTACACCGTCTGAAACCAAACCAGGGCGGGTCAGGCATCATCATACCAACCCCGGTGTCCCTGGAAACCTGTGGTTCAACTGTGTGCTTGCTGCCGATAGCCTGTCATGAGGGGTTATGTGGCACAGAAGTGTAGCACGGAAACTTCAGCACAACAACGTCTCCATCGTCTCCCGTAGCTTACTTCCTCTACAAGGAGGACGGGGGGTTCCCCAAGCCGCCATCATACAACGTTGCCACAACGCTCCCTTCTTATGACGAGGCGGAGCGACTAAAGGGCGAGGCCGGTGTTCCCTTGGTGTCTGGAGGGGTGAGTGTTGTTCTGCAAAAAAAAAAACTATTTAAGCCTCTTGCGTGGCACATCTTTTATTTGAAACATGAAACGCTGGGCTATTTTTGTGTCGTGTACTCACTGTGTTGTGTTTGTGCACACAATGCTCGCCTTCTCGAGGCACTTCCTGACTGTGCAGTACTAAATAGCTGTGCAGTACTAAATGGCTGTGCAGTACTAAATGGCGGTGCAGTGGAGGTACAGTAATGGGAGGAAAGTGTGCGGGAATAGAAAACCATTAGACAGATGTGGCAGGCATTTGCTGAAACCTCTTTGTCAGCCTCTACTGTATAAGTGCATTAGTGTAGCGTTTCCAGGTGGCCCGTGACGTCCTTATTTTAAATGTCAGCGTCTCTCCAGCTAAATAACATGTCTGTCTGTTACATTAGCAACGCTTTGAAATCGTTGGTCAAGGATGAGAGATGTTTTGTTTGTGGCATGAAGGGTTTCTGTAGTCATTGATATGGTCCGTAATAGGGTTTCCAGTTTCGCCCCATCAGATCACCTGATAACAATCAAATCTATCTCTGTCTCAACAGGAGGAAGACTTTGTAGCCAGGGAGGCTTTTGAGGATGCAGATCAGCTACGGATTGGGAACGATGGTGTTTTCATGTTGACCTTCTTTAGTGAGTCACTCACTGAAGTTTGATCACCTCCATTGGTTGGGACTGGGGTTGGTTCCTTAAGCAGTAGCAAAATGAAAGTGTCTTGTATGTTTATTTGAACGGTAAAGCCACACATTTGAACGGCGTGCGTCTCTGTTCCAAGCCCTCTCACATTCTCTCCGGTTCACCCATTCAGTGGCGTTCCTCTTCAACTGGATCGGCTTCTTCCTGTCTTTCTGTCTGACCACCTCGGCCGCGGGCCGTTACGGGGCCATTTCTGGCTTTGGCCTGTCACTCATCAAGTGGATCCTCATCGTCCGGGTAAGACACCACGGCTGGTTGTCAAGATGCTGTGGTCACTTACTTCTCAGTAATTATGCAAATGGTGTGATTAGCTTTTCCTTTTCCAGTAATTTAGGTACAGGGATTTAAAAAAAAAAATTCTCATAGCAGAATACTTTTACAGTTTATGAATACAGTTTGTCCATTCAATTATTAGGTACAATTTTAGAGTGAGTGCATTGTCACTTCCAAGCCTAATCCTTTCGCCAGGGATCTGATGGCAGAGCACTTCAGGTTGGTGTAGATTTTAGTGTAAAGAGACCGAGATCCACCATGCTTACGATGCCTGGCTCAGTGATCTTTTTGTGTGATTTCCCCCCCCCCCATCCAGTTCTCCACCTACTTCCCCGGGTACTTTGATGGGCAGTTCTGGCTTTGGTGGGTGTTCCTGGTACTGGGTAAGTACAACCAGGACTTTTATTTTGTAGTAGTAGACATGTACATTCATGTGAACACATGGTAGCATTTGTTTGAAAGTATCTGAGTCAGTGCTGCCCCTTAAAACATAGTGGGACAATAACAAAGGTCTCTGTTTGAAATGGCCCCAAATCCTCTTCATCCTCGGTCCCCCAGGATTCCTGCTCTTCTTCAGAGGATTCATCAACTACGCCAAGATCCGCAAAATGGCCGACTCGTTTTCCACTCTCCCGCGTACCAGAGTCCTTTTCATCTACTGAACTCCCGTAAATGGAGAAGTATGCTCTGGCATTTAAACTCCGTCACAGAAGATGGAGGATTGTTTTGCTGGCGACATTTTGGACCATACACTTTTCATGTCTCTTGATGTAAATTAGTGGATGCTAACAAATCTTTAACCTTTCAATCATCAGTTGTTCATGTCAAGTGCAGTTTGCAATCTAATCGGTAGTGTGTGTATGTATAATGCCTTATAATAATTATGTTTGTAGCTGTGGCATGTCCTGTTCCCCAATTCATCTGTAGGGGGCAGTGTTGTCTGTCTTTCTGTCCTCTTTCAAGAGTTGGATGTAGAGCCAGTTTTGGCAGTATACTGGGCCTGGGGCTCTACCCAAAGTGCTCTGTCTGTGGACAGGCGAGCTGAATTAAATGTATAAAAGCTTTTGTTTCTTGATGTATATGATGATGAATTTAAGGTCAGTCTTTTTTCAGATGTTACCTTAAATGTGGAGAAAACTGAATGATTTTTGTATTCCAGGTCATTATGACTTCGGAAGTTCTAGTCAGTACAGTGGTGGAGGAAGGCACTGCTTTGTATTTATTAAAATACTGTTTTGGTTGGGGGGGGGGGTGTGGAATAGCCTTCAAGAAATGTGTTTTCAGTACTGGACATTAATACTCCATGAATTTACTTTAGGTGCACAGCTTGTACTTGCATTTGCAGCGCTGGCCTGGATCGCTCACACGTGAAGATTGCAGTAGCTAATCCAGGAGAACAGCTTGCATAGCTGTACACAAATGCAATGAGTTACGTCCATTGCCAGTCATTAAATTCCCTACAAACACTTAGACCTTTTGAACAATGAGGGCATTTGTTTCTTCTTTCTGAACATTTGTGTTTTCTGGATTGCGTTGATGAATAAATCACTTTGTCAAAATGCAGTGCATTGACAATGTATTTTTTTTATTGTGGAACATTTTATGACCAAGTGGTTGTTTTATTGACCATTTACCTTTGACTAATGCTCTGGCTGTGACATTGTTTTGATATCTGTCTTCTTTATCTTGGGGTAACATGCCCCAATGTAGTAGATATAAACCAGTATTGTTGTTTTTCTACATACATACTTAAATGCAAGAGGTTTACTATAACGTGTCATTGTCGGTATTATTCAACCCGTCTCCCGCTCACAATGCAATGATTTTAGTCCTGTCTTGTCCAATGCCAAAGATTGACAAAGGCAAGGAGGAAAATTATACATTGAATATTGAATCTGTAGTTTAAACTGTGTGATAGGCCTATGAAAATTGGACTACTGTAATTTTGCTTTCGTTACATGGATTCGTTGTCAATATCAGGCTTTTGGTTTTCACAATGTTTTTGGCTGGGTGCTGTATTTTTATATTTACAACTGTTGTTTAAGCAAGCTCTTATGTGGTTTCTGTTAGGGACTGTTCAACTGAACTGTAAATGCGTGTGTGTTTGTATATCCACTACTCGTTATCTGGTAGCTCGAGACCAGGTGAACCAGGTGAAGGTAGATCTCAACTAATAAGTGAACTGATTAACCCATCAAGCACAAGGTGAGAGCAAAAACCTGCAGACACTTGGCCCACTGTGGAACCGGTTTGACACCTCTGGTTTAGCGTAAATCACAGTTTATTTTATGGACATAAGTTTAGATTTCAGGGGGTTTGATGATCTGAATTGAATCTCTTCATCTCCTTGTCTCTTCATGGCCCAGTTTGTGTACCGTCTCTGGGGTTTAAGTGGCCGTCATGACCTCGCCCCGTCCTGCGAGTCCTTCTTAGGGAAGGACTGCTTAGGCTAGGACTTTTCGCTTGTTATTTATACTCACTCAACATCAGCCTCATGTAAATTGCAGGTGGTCAGATTACTTAATTGGAGAGGCCAGATTTCCGGAGAAGGGGGGTGTCCCCCGTCGTCGCTGCCGTGAGTCTCCCCTGCCCGTCGCCCCTCCCTGCCTGTAGTAGTGTGAGCGGGTGTGTGAATGGTTGTTGGTGGCGGGAGGTGGGGTTGTACTGATAAGGTCTGTGTGACAGTAGGAGGAGAGCGTGCTGGATGTCACTGGCTGGTTGCGGGATGAGGAGGAGGACGAGGGCTGAATGTGAAGGGGGGCGATGGGGAGGCGGATGAGCAGCGGTGACTCATCATTGGGCTGCCGTTGCCACCGGGCTGACAGCAGGCAGTCCAGCCCGGAGCCACTCAAACCCAACCCCCCCCCCACTCTGTTCGCCAGGCACACCCCTCCCATGCCTCACATCATCCCAACCTGCTCCTCGTCCTCACCAACCTGACTCCCTCCCGGACGGCGTCGCCTCGCTGACGAAGCGAGCCGTGCGTCGTCATCTTCCGTCGCGTGTCTTTCCCTTCGCCCTCCCGCTGAGCCCCGGGAGGACCCGCGGGGACGTTGCCCGCTGGGGCAGCGCTGCCGGAGGGGGTGTCGCTCGGCTCGTCCTCCCGCGTGTCTATGCATTCTGCTGGTGGGCATGGCGACCAGGTGTTTGTGAATGGAACCTGCTCTGTGGCGTGCGATGGGGGGGGGCTGTGTACGCGCTGAGCGTAGCCTAGGAGACGGAGTGGGGGGGCGGGGTCTGCGTGGCCAGGGAGACGTCACACTACGCTTCCGCAGTGCATCAAGGGAACTGGCCTGCCTCTGACTCATACGGTCAGGAGGGGAGGAGGAGCGGGGAGGGAGAAAGAGGAGCGGGGAGGGGGTCTGCTCGTTTCTCCTGTCCTTCTCCCCCTGCTTCCCTCGCTTGGTTGCTCTAGCAGTGATGTAATCCAGGTGACCTATTCGTCACAGCTCTCCCCCGCTTCCTCTCACTCCCCCGCTTCCTCTCTCCCAGCTGACTGACTGGCTGACTGACTGGATGCATGAATGGACCTCTCTCCTTTTGCTGGGGGAAGGGGAGGGACAAGCAGTGGAGCTTCACACATTCACAAATAAAAACGAAGACCAGCTAGAGCTCCCTGGGCTGAATAGCTTTTGCTGTGTGCCTGTCACATGCGCTGCCACATATGCAGGCTTTTTTGACAGTATTTGTGATTGAGTGTTGTCTTCATTCATTTAATCTTCAGGACCTTTATATGCTGCTCGAAGATCGACATCTTTAAGGTACATTGTGTAATTCATTGAGAACAAAATGACGTAACAAAGGTAAACGGAAATACAAAATTGCCGTCAGATTGAAGGCTAGATTCTAAATTTAAATCCCTGGCTGTTCCAACTTGAGGGAATTTAATCGTGCCCACTATTGTTAACCAGTTGAGGTGTTCGGCCCCCACTTGCCTGGACACACTCCCAACAAAGTCTGTGCATGGTCCTGATGAGCAGGGTGGATGGTGTCCCAGATCTGGCGTTGGATGCATCGTGTCCTGGTATTTCCTCCATGCTCTTGAGATTCTGCTGGGAGACAACCTTCTTGCCCTGGCACGTATGGGTGTGCCATCCTGGAAGAGCTGGACTTCCTGTGCACCTGAATGGGCTTCAGGTACCATCTCATACTACCAGTAGTGACAAGGACACTAGCAAAACTCAAAACTAGAGAAGAATCAGCCCGGATGAATAAGGAGAGAAAAATTGTCTGTGGCCACCACCTGCAAAACCATAACCTTTTTGGAAGTTGTCTTGCAGTTGCCTCTCCAGTGCACCTGTTGTCACTTTAATTTGCACCAAAACTGCTGAAATTAATTCACAATTGCGTATGCTTCCTAACTGGACAGATTGATATCCCTGACGTTTAATTGACTTTTGACTTTTACTGTGACAATTGTGGTTCCTTTAATGTCGTTGAGCAGTGTACATGTGACATTGTGTTCATGTTGATCCCTGTCATTGTGCCCCTCCTCTCACGTCACACATGCAAACCCACCAACACGTACTAAAAACCAATAGGACGAGGTGACAACTCTCACACTGGAAGGCACACTGGAAGGCTTTCATTCATAACTCCAGTTCTCCAGTTTAGCACATAGCATTTTGTTCAATGGATACTCGTAGTTGATGTAGTTGGTGCTCTGGTTTTCTCCCTGCATAACCAGCTGTGCTCTTTAAGATGTGTGTTTGCCATTAAGTGCGTGTGTGTGCGTGCGTGTGTGTGTGTGTGTGCGTGCGTGCGCGTGTGTGTGTGTGTGTCTGCTAGAGTGCTGATTGAGGAATGTAGGTGCGCGCGCACATTGCCAGTCAGCTGACCCTGGCCGAGGTATGAGTCAGTGCTGCAGTGCTCTGTGGGAGGGGTTAGGCTTGGATCTCCTGCTAGAAGCCCGGCCAAACACACACACACACGCGCGCACGCACGCACACACTGCAAGCTGTCACATCCGGCCCACTCCACTCCACAGCGGGGCCTATAATTAGCTGCCTGCGTAGCTTATTGCTTCGCGATGATCTAACCGAATGGATTGGGATGCGGCTCCATAGAGAGCTGGAGGAAGAAAGACGGAGGGTGGTGGGGATGAGGTAGTGTGTGGGTGGGAGTGAGGGGTGGGGGAGGGGACGTGGGTAGGAGTCTCTTAAGAGCAAGCTCGGCTTGATTTTGAACCGTCACAGGCGACGACAGTCCTATTAGTTGTGCTTCAGTTGTCTTGTGTCTGAGGTCTCAGGCATCTATATGTCCCTGCCTTTCTCCACAATGTCGTAACCCCGGTGGCCGTTGTAGCGTTTGGCTAAAACAGGATGCGCTGACCACTTTTACGCGCTCAACAAGATCCTGGTCATGACTCATCCACTCACTCTCACGTCATCCCAGTGCAGCCGTGGTCAGTATTTCATTCCTTTGACACTGCCTTCCTGGCTGACTGTCTCTCTATCGCCTGGCTGCCTGTTTCTCTACACGCCGGCTGCCTGTCTCTCTAGTGCCTGGCTACCAGCCTGGGGTAGTAGCCCTCACGTGACTGTGTTGGGTCCTGTCACATGGGAATTGGGATTCGGCCTTCGAGAACGAGCGGTTAATGGCCGTTGTCATTCAGGCCTGGAAGGAATTCTGCAGGCGCACGTTTGTATTTAAAGGGTTGTTTTAGTTCTTTCTCTTTAGTTCCTCTCCAATGACATTATGGTCGTGAGGGTTTTCTTTTTTATCCCTTGATGTCTCCCGCTGACGGAAAAAGTTGTTAGAAAACCAACTCAAGGGAGTGTGTTTTAGTGAGCATATAAAAGGCAATGTGATTGACACACGCTTGTCACCACAGTGGGTGGCTGTGTTTGGTGCAAGACCGCAGGGGGGGGGGGGGGGGGTTGGAGGAACAGCCAGGTATTTGTAAGGATTGGGTGTTCACAGAGCGTAAAAGGTGGTTCCAATTGCGCGACTTGCGGCCCTGATTCAGAGGGGAATTCACAGTACGTTTGTTGAGAAAAAACGAGAGGGTATGCAGTGTATTCCGATAACAAAAGTTTCAGTAACGTCCAGGGTGTAGTAGTAGGAACGGTATATCATAGAAATGATACAACGAAGGGTTACTATAGCTAGCAGGCTTCTGGCTGCGGTGAAAAACGCAGGGAGTCAAAAAAACAATACGTCGTTTGGCAAACCAACGTAGTACTGAGTTTGTACTGACACTGGGGTATGGGAACAGGGAACCTATGTAGGGACAGTGATTGACAGATGAGGAATAGGTGCGGGCCGTTGAGTGAGTGATTGGTGACTGGGTGTGATTGTGACGTTGACAAGCGCTGCGCCCAACGGCCACCAGGGGGTGGAACAGAGGCGAAAACCGTCAGGCCAGGGTGAAACCCTGACAGTATTGTGAAGCACTGTGGCGTTGACAGGAAGTGCTGGCCGGAGGAGGAGGGGGGTAAGGCGGAGGGCCAGGAAGGGTAATGAAGGTGTAATTTGGGAACCATCTGTGAGGCGCCCGGAGGGCTTCCTCTCCGGAATTCCCCCTCTGGAGGGGGACAGGTGATGGAGGCGGGGCAGGCGAGAGGTGGGGTACAAGGGCTGGAGCTGAGCGTGCCCGTGTGGAGCGTGGTGTCGGGGTTTGAACCTGTGTGGCGAGGAGCGGGGATGGCCAGCGGTCCGACCCATTCGGGCTGGATGTATACAGAGAGAGGCGAGAGGTTTTGGTCCGTTGGGGAGTTCGGGCTGTGGTACTTTGTCGCTGAACCCTTCCCTAGGTTGAGGGTGTGTACCGAGGCCCAGGGCTGGGCCCTAATTGGCTGTGACCTCACGTGAAAAGGGGGCATTTTTCCAGATCCCTCTCTCGCGTGGAGGGACATGAGGGGGGAGTCCCAACTGTCCTTTTCCTCTCCTTGATGTGGGGGATGAGGATGGGAAAGGGAGAGGTTCTTAAGTGGTTAAGATGGAGTCTTTGAGTGGCCTTTAATAGTCTCAAATTAGGCCAAATGACTGGGAAAACTAAAAATTCAGGAAAGAGAGCATTAAAACTGTTTCCACCCGCTCCTACTGCTGTCCTAGGCGTGTTGAATGGTGTTTGTTTTCATTTAGCTGTGGTTTTTGTAAAGATAATATATGTCACACGTAGAGGGTGTATTAGTTTACCTCCTCAATGTGTAGGCAAGAGATTTCACTTGTTAATGCAGATTCTACAATTTCAGGACCTTTAGTCCTCTAGACAAAAGGAGTGGCTTTGAGACAAGTGGCCCGGCCAAAGCCCGGACTTGAACCTCACTGAACGTCTGTAGGGAGACCTGAAGAGTGCAATTCCCCATACTATCGGATGGAGCTTGATCGGATCTACAAGCTGGTAGAGGCAAACCGGAGATTACTTGAAGCTGTAATTGCTGCCAACGTTGCTTCTACAAAGTGCTGAATGAAGGATCTGAATACTCATGTACCCGAGACATTTCAGTTTTCTATTATCCTTCTATAAGCATGCCCAGGATGGGTAACAGCACCTACTTATCATTCTATAACCATGTCCTAGATGGGTAACAGCACCTACTTATCATTCTATAACCATGCCCAGGATGGGTAACAGCACCTACTTATCATTCTATAACCATGTCCTAGATGGGTAACAGC
>JACXGK010001052.1:7306-43831 GCA_016801125.1 Novumbra hubbsi
AAGACCCCCCCCCCCCCCATGTTGAACACCTTGAGGTACCGCTCCGAAACGTTTAGGTTTTTTTAAATAAATATGAACCTGTTTTGTACCTTATTGCACATATGGTCTACCGTTTTTCATTCTCCATTCCTCTATCCTTTCAGAGATCCCCCAGGCAACCCAGCTCCCCAGAACACCACCCCAGGGCAGAAAAAAAACGAGAGAAGGAACATCAGAAAGATCGACCGAAAGATAGGGAGCGAGAGAAGGATCGTGAGAAGGAGAAGCCAGCAAGAAAGAGACACGACTCCTCCTCCCCCTCTCCTCCCGCTCCCTCTAGACCAGACCGAGAGAAAGCCAGGCACTCTGGATGTGGTGAGAGGGAGTTGGGGAAGGAGAGAGCAGTGCCACCTAGGAGCAGACACAACGACTCTTCGTCCCCCTCTCCTCACCCAAAACAGACCCAGCCCGCGAGAAGGAGCAGAGAGAAGGACAAACCGCCAAGACACGCGTCCTCTTCTCCGTCTACCGAGAGAGAACGAGCCAGGAGAGGGCGGAGTGGAGAGGGCGAGCGCGGGAAGAAAAGAAATGTGTCACCCAGAGCACACGCTGACCTTGAAAAGGGGAGGGAGAGGGAAAAGGTGAGGGATGCCTCTCCCCCGACTCGGAAAAACGACAGAGGGAGGGGTAGAAACTCACCCCGTGACTCTTCGACCCCGCACTCCCCGCTCGCCAATGGACGGCCGAAGGAACGGGAGCAAAAAGCCCGGCGGGACAAGGAGCCAGAGGAGAGGGGCAGGGAAAGGGAGTTGAACAAAGAGCCAGGGAAACAGGATGTGAGGAGAAAGCGGGAGAGTGAACGTGAGAAGGAGGGAGAGCGAGACAGGGAGACGTCAGGCAGACGGCCACCATCCAGCCCACAGCGTCTAACCAGCCTGCCAACCGAGGACCGGCATGCAGAGACTGACCGTGAGAGAAGGGACCGAGAAAAGGACAGAAAAGACCGTCAGATGGAGGAGGAGAAGGAGAAGAGACGGGTGAACAGAGATCGGAGCATAGAGAAGGAGCGCGAGAAGGAACTGGAGAGTGCAAAAGAGGAGAAACTGAAAAAGGCAAAGGAGAGCAGCAGCAGCAGCAGCAGCAGTAGTAGTGACAGTGATAGCGACAGCTCTTCCTCATCGTCAACATCCTCATCTTCATCGTCCTCCTCTGACGACGAAGTGAAGCAAACCGCAGCAGAGAAGAACGTCCCAGTCCAAAAAGCCTGTGTCTCCCCTCCTGCCGTTGGTTCCGCCATCCAGAGGTATTTGGCCAATGGCAGACGGGGGAGTGCCTCAGAGAGTGATGGACAGAGGGCTACGGGGCGGGACAAAGACCGCGATAGAACAGCGGGTGCGCCAGACAGGTATGCATCACCTGAGAGGGAAAAGTTGCCCCCCGCGCCCCAGAGAGCTGCCAACACTAGTCACCCCCCAGCAGAGCGGGGCCAGGAGAGGTATAGCCCCACTGAAGTGGAAAGCCCAAGCCCTCCGCCCTCTCCTCTCAAAAAAGCAGCTCCCCAGAGTGGAGGTGAGCGTTACTCCCCGACCGAAGTTGAGCAGGAGCGTGAGAAGGAGGGAGGCTCAAGAAGCCAGAACCGAAGGCCAGAGAGGCAAAGTCCATTGGGAGTGCGGGAAAGAAGGCCCCCCTCCCCAAAAGCTCCTGCAACGGCCTCGGCAGTTGCCGCACGGCGCTTGCCTTCCCCCCCTCGCCGTACCCCACCGCGGCAGTACCAGGACCCCCACGTTCGCTCCCCCAGCCCCCGGCGGCAAGCTGCTCCACGGAGAGGCTCCCCTCTGTCTCGCTCTTCCCCCCGCCACAGCGGCCCCCGTCGGGAGTTGGAGCGTAACCGGGAAAGAGAGAGAGAGAGGGACCGGGGGAGAGATCGGTCCAGGGACAGAGGAGCCCGTAGGAGCAGGTCCAGAAGTCCCAGGAGACGCAGCCCCCCTCACAGGTAGGTCCAGGACTCCCCTCCCAACCAAAACACGTCAAACATCAAATTCCAACATCACACACAGTCCCAAACATCCTGCCAAATAAAGTTAAAAACATCATTAAATGAAACAAACATAAAATGGCAGTAGTTGTTTTTGTTTTAAATGTATGTTTAAAGGGACAGTTCGGCCCAGATTCATATTTGGGTAAAGTGTGGTTCCTGAAGGCTCATTATTAGCATTGTGCTATTTCATTAATGGAAACCGTGCATCCTGCTTCACAAAAGCAGCATAGCAAGTGGAAAACAGTTAAAACTACATTTGGTAATTTGTCGCACTAGCATCAATTATGTTTTTATATTCGGACTAAAGAGTGGGCTGAATTTAACTTAACTGGCACTGAACTACACTGCTCAAAAATTAAGGGAACACATAATCATTACAGTATAACGCCAAGTCAAATAAACTTCACAGATATCAATCTGTCCAGTTAGAAAGAATAAGCTATTATAAATCGGTGTCACCTGTTTTGGTGCAAATTGGTGCCACAGACAATTGTTCTCCACATTCTTCCTGACTGATTGTTCTCTAGTTTTGCATTTTGCTGGTGTCCTTGTCTCTACTGGTAGCATGAGGCAGCACCTTCAGCCCATTCAGGTTGCACAGGCAGTCTAGCTCCTACATCCATAGGTGCCATCGCAGGGTTTGCTGTGTCAACTCCGGTTAAGTGGACTCTTACCCAAATAGAAAGGCCAAACTATTTCCGTAACTAAGTCAGTAAGAAAGACGCACTTATCCAGAGCACTTTTCTTCATGTTTTTTGTTATTTTTTACGTGTTTATTCATTCTACCTAGCAATTGTTTGTTGCTTCTAGTTTGGGGGGAAAAGATTGGAAACTTGAAGAGTGCATTTTGTTTCTCCTTAACCCTCAGGTCCCGGCGATCACCCTCTCCCACCCGACGGAGGAGAAGCAGCCACTCGCTGTCCAGGGAAAGGCAGAGGGACCTGGAAAGGGAGAAGAACCGTGAGCTTGATAGAGCACGGGAGAAAGTGCGTGTGCGTGAAAGAGAGCAGGAGCGGCTGGATCGCCAACCCGCTAAAGAGGTCCCCCTGCCGTGTCGTTCTGCCTCCTCTTCCTCCTCCAGTTCGTCCTCTTCCTCATCCTCCCCCTCTCCGGCCAGGGAAAGGAAGGAGTCACCCACTAACCCAGGGCTGAAATCAGCATCACGGAAAGACGGAGGAATTGATGGAGGGAAAGAGGGAGACCGAGGGAGGAAGGCTTGTCCTTCCCCCTCTCCACTTTCATCCAAAGAGACCCGTCCCCTCCCCAGCCAACCGGAAAGCAGAGCCCTGCCCAAAGAGTCTCGGCATGCTGACCAACCACGCTCTCGGTCGCCCCTCAGCCATTCGGAGAGCAGCGTGTCGATAAGAGGTAACTCCAGGACCCAATCACCTGCGGCTGTCCTGTCACAGGCAGCTGCCCACTCCACAGACCAGCCAATCAGGACGGAAAATGGAGTGACCCACAAGGGGACAAAAGATGACCCGAAAGGAAAGGCAGGCAGCCCCAGCTCTTCGTCGTCCTCTTCTTCGTCCTCTTCTTCATCCTCATCTTCAGACAGTTCTGAATCCGAGGCAGAGCAAGGAAAGGGGTAAGAAGTGTTATAGGGGCCATGTAGGCTAGGAGCATTTGGGTTTATATGCCCTGCTCTTCACACCCAAAGCACCATGTTATTCACAATGCCACCTATGTTAATTTAAAAATAAAACAACACATTCATATGAAACACTATCACAGATGCACCCATATTAAGACCAATTTGTCGTTAAGGTATGAGATATTTTGGGAAGGGATTCCTCTTTACAGTGTTCCACAACATTCTGCTACCGTTTGACACTCTTTTCTCCCCTCTTTTATGCCAGAGACACCAGAGTAGTAAAGACGGCAGCGTCCCATAGCTCTTCCTCATCATCATCCTCTTCTGAAAGTGATAAGGAAGAGAAAAAGAGGTAACCAAAAAGATGTGGTCCGCAAGGAATGAAACCAACCAGTATCCTGTTAAAGATTTCTGTCAGCTTTGTAATAATTTTTGTCCCAAAACTCTGTACAGCTTGTTCTTGTGATGTAAACAATTTGTATTTTTATTCAATTTTTGTCATGCTGATTGTAAGTGTGATCATATTTTTAGAATGTGTTTCCGATGCTCACTGTGCAAAACGTTATTGAGGAAGTTTTTGGACAGATTTGACACTTCTCAATGTCTCTTCCAGCCCGGTGCGTCCTCGCAGGCTGCCTGCTGATTCGCTGAGAGACTCCCGCTCCCCGAGCTACTCTCCTCCCCGCCAGCGGCGACCTGCACATTCCCCGCCTGCCCGCAGGTCAGTAAATTCCCCGTTTGTTTATCCCCAGTATGTGGCTATTGGCTCAATTCCTATAACTGCTCGTTTATGTGAGTTAAGTCTTACTTTAAACCATTGACTAAAACTGAAAGTAATTTTTTTTCAGAGATACTTACATGCATTTTTAAGTGTTATACCAATTTCAAATGCAAACAATATTAGTAACTACTGTGTACTTGAATCATTATTGTGGCATTATCTGTGCCTGTAACAAACCACATTTTATTTTTTTCTCCCTATTTTAGGAGTGGCAACCGACGGTCCCCAAGCCGCTCACCAAGCAGTAGGAGAAGAAAATGATCCCTAATTTTTCAAATGTAACCCCCCCCCCTCAATCCTCTGTAGTTTGGTTTGAATTGGACCTTATGGAGGGAGAAGGTGAGGACATTTTGATCTGTGAATAGCAGAGCCGAGGGAAGGAAAGCATAGGCGGAATTTGGTTTCTGTACATTTTTGTTTTTGGTGTACTGTAAGAAAGAAAATTAATTGTACATGGTAGTTGGGAGACTGTGGCAAGCAGGTTGAGCACAGCTACAACTGTGCAGATTGATGAAAGCTGGAGAGAAGCATTCCAGAATCCAGACTCAAAACAGTCCTGTGAAATGAAATCTCTAAATGACAGTTCCATTCATTGTGCTTTTTTTGCTCCTCTGTATTTGCGCATTCAATTTGTAGATATGACCCATCTTCTGTATTTTGGTTATCACAGAATGGATCACATGCCATTTCCATGTATGTTGAAACAGCAATTCTTGGTTTGTTGCTCTTTGTGAAGATAATTAATGATAATAAAAAGCAGTTGTATCTTCATTTGTGTTGGCTCTGAGTTCTCTTTTTTTTCAAACATCCACTCATTTGTGAACGATCTTGCAGCAGTAATAATTTGTTATTTTTGTCTCCAAGATTAATTTGGTCTTTAAAACATGTACACTTTGACAGTAAAAGTAGAGCAGGGGTAAAATGAACCTTGGGGTACTTAGCCATTCCATGGGGTACTTTATCTCAAGACACCATTGGCTTACTAGTCATATTTACAGGAAAGGGTACTTCAAGTAGTCCAAAATTCTGTTGGTACAGTAACTTACTACAGCTCAGCATTGAACAATTGTGCCCACTGAGGTTGTTGCTTAGTTTAGGACCCTGGGGCTCGATTCCTCCCTTTTGCAATCGGGTCCTGAACTTCCTGACATAAAGAAGACCCCAGGTGATGAGTAGGGGCAACCTCACTTCCTCTGCACAGTCTAAACATCGGAGCCCCACAGGGCTGCACTTTGCGGACGACACCACCATCTTGGGTCTCCTCACCAACAACGATGAGAGCGCAGGGGACCTGGCTTCAGACACTTCCAGACTCACTAATAGTTTTCCCCCCAAGGCCATAATACTCCTCAACCAGCAACACTGATCTATGATCACATGAACATTTCAATGCTCTGATTATGTTCTATGATGCTATATGCACATTAATTTGGTAAAGGTACTGTTCAAAGGCATTTTTACACTTATATTTATAATATTTAAAGACTTATTTTATATTGTAATTTCCACACTTTGCAATTGCTGCTAGTTTTATAATGTTATATATATATTCTGTAAAAAAATCTATTGATATTTTTTTTATTTCTATACTACTACTTCATACTTATACCACTCGTGCAATGTCATAAGAATTTCATTGCTCAGAGCGACAATGTTATTTAGTGCTTTTGCCAATAAAATATTTTGACTTTGAAAAACTGTGAACCACTGAACTTGAGTATGCAAAATGGTATTCGTAGAACGAACCTCCCTTAGGACAGGAACTCCATGTCCCAGACTGCTTGTGAAAACGATTTCTGACGCCATATTTTGGCGACTGGTTTGAATTGCAAAATATATTCAAGTGTATGTGAATGCAGGGGAAAGCGAAATCCGCCAGCAGAAGTTACATTAAGGAATACATTATTAAAACCTGGCCACATATATCCCTCTGTACAATGGGCCCTGTCGAGGTAACAGTTTCTACCCTTGTATTCATTTACATTTCTGGGGGCAAGTGCTGGTAAATTCGCCTGCACGAAATATCAAGTTCGTACGAATGCTTGCAAATGTGATAGTAGATGGCAAACGTTGGCTAAACTAGCTTAGCTGGTTCGTTGGCACTACACAATACGTAAATGCTCTTTTAAAGGGGTATTAGTCGACTGAACATTTATAAATATTTGTTTGATTTACACGCCCGCGTACGTTGATGTAATTAGCTTTTTAGCTGGCTACACTTGTTTGTTAGCAGTACTGCTGAAATTACAATAGCTATATCATGCCCATTACATCGTTTTTAAATGGCTCGATTGCTTTTATAAGTCATATTTCTTATTTATACGGCACTTTGTTTTTCGTGCAGCACCTCCACATGTCGGTCTTCTCCCAAAGTTTCTCTCCTTGTGGTCGCTTTCTAGCCGCTGGTAATAACTACGGCGAGATAGCAGTGTTCAGGTAAGACAGAGGAGTTATCCCATGCCGTTTACTGGCCGCGTTTAGTTTGTTTAGTAGTGCCAGATACAGCGATGTTAAAATAGTTGACATAATCAGCAATACAACTGGATAATTTAAACGTTAGAATGTACAAAATATGTCGTTCCTGAGTTGTTTTTGTGCATAACGATTCAACTTGTGCATTTGCGCTGTTTTTTTTACATTAACATGATATTATTTTTATTTTCTCCTCCAGCCTCTCCTCAGCTCTTAGTCCGGATGCTACAGACCTGAGCCAGAAACCCATCCTGACATTTACCGGTCTTTTGCCTTTGTTATGTTAAAGCATTTGCCTGTTTTTTGTATTTATTCTGTTGCATAACATACAAACCTAAACAAAACTGTATGGGAAATACCAAAATGTTTACAATAGAAAGACGTTTTGCCACTCCTTGGGTATTTTGTCTCTTCGAGTTCTCTTTTCTTAACTATATTATTGTCTTTCTCTTCCTTTCTCTCTCAGCTCACGAAGGGCCTGTTTTCTCTCTTCTCTCCACGGACTCTCATCTCCTGAGTGCCGGCAATGGAGAGGTCAGTGCCTGGAGCTGGGCGGAACTCATCAAGAGGGTGAGGTTCTCAGAAGATAAAACCTCCAAAAATGGATGCCTTTTCCGGATGCAGTATGTATATCTGTACCTTTTATGGCAGTGACATGGATTAAATCTCTGTGTGTTTCTGTTAGAATACCAAGGCTGCTTGGACAAGGAGGCCGAATTACAAGTAAGAGGCTGATCATCCACATGTTTTTACAACGCTGTTAAAAAAGTATTTGTTCTTATTTTATGCATATTTTTGTCAGATATTTGTGGGTTGACGTTATATGGAGAGAGCATCTGAGAGGGAAAAAAAAAGGTTTTCCCCTCCATTCTCATAAAAGAATTGCCTGGTTAGGGCCACCCTGCCCATTATAAACCTCCAGGGATCTTGAGGCCTCTCTCACCTCAGTAAAGGTCAATGTTCATGACTCAATCACCAGAAACACAGGGCAAAAATTTGATAAATTATATACTAGCAAGGTGGAAACCCCTGCTCATTAAGAAGAACATGGGTGCTCATATTAAGTTTGCCAATAAGATCTTGATGATCCTTAAGATTTTCTGTACAATGTTCTATTAGGAGATACATTAATAACTTTTTGGGCAACATAGGCCCCATTCTGCTTACCAAACAATAGATTCGAAGTGAAGTACCTCATATGGTAACGCATGGTGGCGGCCGGGTCATGGTTTGGGGACCCTGGACAACTTCAGTGAAGGAACTGTAAATTTTGCTTTGAATCAGATAATTCTACAGGAGAATGTCAGGCCAATGGTTTGTGAGTTGAAGCTAAAGTGGAGCTGCATAGTGCAGCAAAATTGTTGTTGACTTATAGTTGTTCTGTATGTACAGCTGAAACATGTTTGTTCCATGGGGGAGTTTGTCAATTTTTTTCCAAGGCGATGTGAGAGACTAATCTATTACTACAGGAAGTGTTTGGTTGCAATTATTACCGTTGGTATAACCAGTTTTGGTATTAGATGTTGCATAACTTGCATAACTATCAACATTTTGAGTTGTTTCTTTACTTAGCTTATTTTTCATCTGGGTTCAAATATTTATTATATATAACTTCTTTTCATTTGTATTATTCAATGGATAAAGACAGTGGAAACATAAAAAGGATTGTGTTTCTGGGCAGAAATAGCATATCCTAATAAATATGCATCACAAGTTTGTATTGAGAGCTGTGTGTGTACCTGGAGTGTATGTTTTCCAGTGTTAGTTTTTACTGTTCAATGTTAGTGTATTTGTTCACTTTTGGCATTCATTACAGATCCAGCCTGGAGATCCCAGAAATCAATGCGATGACTATAAATCCCACTGTGAGTTGTAAACAGACAACAGTCAGATTAAGTACCTCATTGTACTGCAACAAGCATCAGCATGCTCTATTCAATAATGCTAAGAGATCTTGATTTAACCCTTTTCTCCCTCCCCTTCAGGAGAACAGTCTTGTGATTGGTGGAGGGGACAACAACATCCATATAATGGATCTGGAGAGTGGCGTCTTTAAGGTTTGTGTGTGATTCATTCTTTTCTCTTCACAATTTACTATTTTCCCGTTTTCAATTCTGCCCTTGATCAATTTCTTTGACTTCAGAGCAGGTTTGGGAAAGACAAAAATGTTGTCCTCCAATGTACATCTCGTCAAGCTGTTTTGCATCATTTTACACGCAGCCAGAAAGTAAATCCGCTGACAAGGTGCTTCAGAATGGAGTGCCGACATTAATGCGATGAGATAGCCCTGTCCAGCATCAACTGTGGGAGTGTGGAGGCAATTTGCACTGCCCTCTAATAAACCTGTGTTCACTGTTGGTATGTTGGCAGCGATCAAAATTAAAACTCAAGGCCTGAGTGGCACTATACTGAGAAGCAGTAGCTTTGACGAGTCCATCACTCATTGGACCCACCATGTGATGTTGAACATACAATACCCATCAAAAGTAATTTTGACATATTGGTGAATACTTACTGGGTGAGCAGATAGTGTTTTTCCAAGCAGAACGGCATTTAAGAGGTGCATCAGAGGACAAGCAACTACATTTTCAGACCTGCTGGGTAGTTGCTGTGGTGAGCAGCAAAAATAAGTAATCTAGTGATTATCTGTGTTTTCCTTTTTGTCCCTTAGTCGGTTCTCCAGGGTCATTCTGACTACATCCACTGTTTGAGTGTGAGAGAGCGGGAGGGAGAGATCCTCTCTGGTGGGGAGGACGGTGCTGTCAGGATATGGGGTGAGTGGAAAGCACATCAATCTATCCCCGCCTCAGGTTTTCCTGTTATTAACTGGCACTACTGGAATCAATGCTTTGTTTCATTCTACTGGGATGTTTAAAGTGTCCTATTCTTAACTTCGCCTTCAGACTGCAGAACTGGCCAATCCGTGCACTGCATAGAGGTCTTCAAATATGAGGTAAGATTCCTGCCTATAAAATAGCATGTGCAAATATAGATTGAGAGATTTGTTTTACCAAAAAACTGTTAATTGTATCTTCCTTTAGATTGAGGGAAACATCTACACATTAAATTGAAACTAATTGCTCCTCTGTCTCATGGTGTGGTAGGACTGCGCCCGCCCCCAGTATGGCAAGTGGATCAGCTGCCTGACCACCGATTCTGATTGGATGGTGAGGAAAAAGACAGCCCTTTGTTTACATTTGGCAAACGCTCCAGAGCGGCTTAGTGTTGAACACATACATTTTTCTCCCGGTTGCCTGTGGAAATTCAACCCATAATGTTTGCTTGCTTTACCAACTGAGCAACACGGAAACTCCAGTGGCTGTTGTCTCTATAGAGTCTGAACGGCAGTTTTTCTCTTATCAGCTTGGTTGCCTTTGTGCCACCTGTGAGCATTTGCCATGGTCAACCTCAGAGTTGAAATGCACTGTTCCCTTGTATTCCTTTGGAACGCCTGACGTTTTGGATGATATATTAGTGCGAAATGACTCAGGATTTCTAACTGCCATTATGATCATGTAGATGATGGTGGGATCCTTAAGTCAATCAACAGCAAGTTTTGGTAAAGATCTGAAAGGTAAATATGTAGCAATCTCTCAAATTTGAAAACTGAGCTAGAAGGAAGGCTAGACCATTCTCTCTCTGGGGGAGCCCCCCCCCCCCCACACACTTTATTACTCACATATATATTTAGTTATTATTATAACCACTCTAACTCCTTCTACAGTTCTTGCACTACGGTGACATGACCGGTATCAAAATGTGCATCTCGTTTACGATAGGGCTGTTATTGTTTTGTGAAAACAAGGCTTTGAAAATATTCACGTTTCTGTGGCAAAAAACACAGCCGCACTGGGAGAAGTGTAGCTTGCTACACTAAACAAAGGTTGCCTAGCAATTTACGTAAGCAAACTTTCCAGAATGAGTCCAGGCAAATGGCTGCCGGATTTGAAGTTTGCTTATAAAGCTAGCTAGTTACTGTACTGTTTATGCAGTGACAATGAAATGGCACTGACTGCGATAATGGGATTTACTTGGACAAAGGAAAGGCTGAAGTTATTTTGCTACCTTTTTGACAGCTATTCAGTCTTTTTTATTCTGGAGATAGCTAGCTACCAACCAGCTAGCTACCTAGGTAGCTAATGTGACATATCTTTGTCTTTGGGAGATGGCCAGCTAAGTACCGGTAGATTATCTGTGTTAATTTACTGCCAGTACACAGCTGGACACCGGACACAGCTGGTGCAACAGCAACCCCACTTTACAATTTCCTTGGAATTGTACCTTTTCTAGTTATTATTATATTTACAAATGTTGGAGTAATAGAAGCTTATATTCGGTATTATAAAGGGGTATTGCAGGTAAACTAAGCTCACGAAGCCTTTATTTATAAAAAAAAAAGAGAAGTGAATAAAACGTTCCCTTTTATTGCCCTCTTTTGCCTTTTTCTGTCTATACTTTCTCTGTCATTTTCTTTGTTTTTCTCTCTCCCAGCTATGTGGAGGAGGCCCATCCCTCTCTCTGTGGCACCTCCGCTCTATATCACCCACCTCCATCTTCCCTATATCTGGATGCCAGCGACAAGCCACCTTCTACCAAGACATGGTGAGGAGAGACTGATTATAAAGTTGTTTTCACTATGAAAGTTTGAAAAGAAAACCCTTATGCAAAAGTTAATGTCTGTCTGTTTTTTAATAGGTTCAAAATTAAGGTTGCAAATTTGAAGACGTGCTAAAATTTAAGATTTTATTAGGTGCATGAAATGGTTAAACAGAGATAATATTTAGGACTTGTTCTTTTTACTCTTTATTTTAATAATGTATAATAATCTGTTAAAGACTTTGCGGCTCACCTGTATGCAGATTATGCTATTATCTATGCTACAGCTCAAAATATTGATCTAGCAGTGTCATGGTTGCAGTCTGATTTCATAGCTTTTCAGGCCGCACTTGCAAATCTAAAGCTTGTTCTAAATATTGGCGAAAAAAATACACGCTTTTCTCAAGTCCCGTAAAAAACTGATTTTTCTGGATTGCACCTTTATTAAATAAATTATTTAATCAATCAATCATGTTTTTTTATATAGCACAATTCATACATAAAAGCAATTCAATGTGCTTTACAATACTTTAAAAGAGAAATCACAAAGAATTAAAAGAGAAACACAATTTTATAACTAACAGTCTATCTACAACTTGTCCTCTATTTGCCCGTCCACACATTCACTCAGTAACCATCCAATGCAACTCAGGTCTCGTTATACAAACAGCCTGATATTTTATCTGTAGATCATTCACTTAATGCAGCGCGCCCACGTACATCCCTGTGTATTCACAATAATACACTCATACACTCGTTGCATTGCGATCTTACTTACATTCACACTTTGTACGAGTACGCGTTTTACAAACCAACTCCACAATTCAACCTCTTGTTTAGACATCTTTCCACTTTTCAGTCATAATTTTATCAGATTGATTAAAACAGACATGGATCAATTTAACATGTACAGACTAAAATAAAAAATGAAAAAATTGAGATTTAAGTTTAAAAGAAAATCAAGAAGGATTTTAAAAAAGTAATGAAAATTAAAAAGTCTGGTATAGGGTTTCCATTTTGCTTTTAAAGTATCTATTAAAGCTATAGGGCACATTTTGTGGTCAAGCCCTCAGTCATAGGCACGTGAAAACATGAGTGTTTTTAACCCTGACTTGAAAATTGATAGGTTTGGGGCATGTCTAAAATCTTCTGGTAGCTTGTTCCAGTTGTGTGCCGCGTACCTACTAAATGCCGCTTTGCCATGTTTTGTTTGGACTCTGGGCTCTACTAGCTGGCCTGAATTCATAGATCTTAGAGGCCTGCTTGGTTGATATATTTCAAACATATCAGATAAGTATTCAGGCCCTAAACCATTCAATGATTTGTAGACTAAAAGCATCACCTTAAAATCTATTCTATAACTGACTGGAAGCCAATGCAAAGGTTTAAGAATCTGAGTAATGTGTTCTGTTTTGTGATTGAACTAGTACCTGCATAGAAATACCTTGGTATTTGAATAGACACTGATCAATCCTTCAAGAAATGTGTAATGGAGCTAGGTTAGAAACTTAATGGAGCCAGGTTAGAAGCTTAAATGTAAAATGGAATTCATTCTAGAAATAAATCTTGCTTCTCCCTGACAGGTATGTAAATGTTTCAGTGAATGTTTTTACCAGTTCTTAATTATGGAGATACTATATACCAAAGTGCAACAGCCACAATCCTTAGATCCCTTAACTCTGTTTGTCATAGTGTTCTTTGTTTTATAACATCTGACTTTTTACCATCCTTTACCAGAAATTTGGTTGGATGTCAATAAAGCCATTTTCACTATTCCATAAACATCTTGCTTACTTTAATATATGTTGAAGCTCAGAGTTTTGGATTTTAACATGAGGTCAAAGTTATTTATTGTTAAATGCACATAGTAACGTTGTTCTGAACAATGGATTGGTTAACATTACTGACCCTTTTGGTAAACACTGAGCTTGGTAGATCAGCTTATTCATGCTTTGCGCCCAATGTTTGGAATGGCATTTAGTCTGAATTTCCTTTGGATGTCTTCGTGCCCTTGGGTTGGTTTGTTTTAACGACTAAGGATATATTGATTAATGTGTATGTTTTAACTAACTGTGTATATGTATCTATGTATATGTATTTTTGCATGTTTTATATGCATTTATGTGCCATTTGTTTGGTTGTGTTCCCAGGGCACACTTGTGAATGAGACTCTCATTGTGTTTACCCTGGTCAAACAAATAAGTAAAATAAAAAGAGCAGACTGGTTATGGTTAGTTGCTGTGGCAACTTGGCTAGCTAGGGGAATCTTCCTTGCTTGGTGTTTATATTTTAACAGAATCATAGTATTTGGAGTGTACATTGTCATTTTTTAAATAAGTGATTGCGAACCACACTTATTTATGCTCACTTTTGAAATTGAAATGGCCTTGCTTCATTGATCAAATTCTTATCAATAATTAATTAATTAATCTTTGATTATTCATAAGCCTTCCTAGTCTAAACAGTTTCAGACTTTTGACAGAAACCTTTTTACAAAACGGACATGCTAGAACGCAATTTGAAAACCTCTCTCCCTATATGCCTGTAGATCTTGTCAGTGGGTGAGGGACAGTTTGTGTCCCACTGTCTCATGGGTGGAGATGTGAAGGCTCAGATCCCCTGCACCCCCCACTCCCTCAACACAATGGCACTCAACCTTAACAGCACTGAACACCGGGTGAGAGTCAAAGAGCATCTGAACAAACCTTCTACGTGTCCCACTTCATTTCAAACGCTGTAGACATTATTATTCGAACTATCAAACTATCTTTCTAGTTTTTTATAATTTTTCTTGGAATTTTAAATAAGCTCTAAATTTGTCGGCTATATGTTTGTGTAGCTAGTATTTATGGGCCAAGCAGCAAAGCTGCGAAGCACCTATTGTGTTTCTACTTTTTCTTATTATTAGTGATTCTGTTTCCTGTTGTTTCCAGGTGCTGACTGTAGGTGGAAGCAGTCACCAGATTGATGTTTTTGCCAACCTGTCCTACAGATCCTTTTCCTTGTCTTTTTGAGGACCACTCAACACACCCACACACATACTGATGTACACTCATGTGGCATGTACTACATATACCAATTCTGTACATAAAACTTTTCTCTTTTTTTCTACAATGATGTTTAATCCAGAGGGGTATTCGTTTCATATACTAAACATTTTAATTTGCAATACATTTAATCAGTTGATTTGACAAATTTAGTTCTGTACCTCCCAATTTTGTTAAAATCAAGAAGGGCCTAGCTGATTAGGGAAATCTGTTCAGCAGATTAATGCAACCCCGGATTCCTCTTGATGTTTTGTATTCAATAAAATATCTGTTATGTTTCATAACTTGGTCTTCAGTATTGATAATAAGGGCCAGCATTGTATCTCTGAAAGATTGTTTGTATATTCCTGTTTGTATAAACGGTATTGTTATAACTAGTCGACTATAATAATCCTACTAAGATAGGAAGTATGGTACACACTAGCCCTCTTGTTTTTAAGAATCTGTTGACAATGAACCAAAAAGCAAAAATAAAGTAAAGTAAAATCCGGATTGTTAACTGAGAGGGAGGAGTATTGTGAGTCAGAGAAAACCACATGATTTAGATGCGGGTGACTCAACATAACTCAGGTGTGGCCAGAAGACTTCGGGCCGTATACCAGTCCTAGGCTCCGAACTTTCCTGAATCACTCCCCCCGGGAGCAAGATGGCTGGACGGTCGTGGTTTTCCTTTCGAATGTCCGAGTGCACAACTCAGCGTTCTCACGATTGTTTTTATTGATCACTTTGCAGCACGACGAAAGGTTTTAAATACGCACGTGAATGTTGATGCGGGATTCTACCTGTCTTGAGGAGTTGAATATAGCGTTCGTATCATTTCTATGAAAAAGTAACTTTTAACTTCGTCTGTGGACTAGAGGATACTTAAAATCCTGGAATATCCCGTACAGTATATCACTGCAGATTCGAACAGTTGGTTGGTTCTGTCCTTTGGCTACATGCAGGTAAATGGGTTTTACCACAGATTTTTTTTTAAGATAAGCGAATATAGCACTTCGAAAGTCGTTTCGATAAAGCAAGAAATAGTGTTTTCTGACAGCTGACGAGTCTATGCTCATTAGGTTAACCAGGGACATTAAATGTGTTCATTGGTATTAACAAGGAAGTAGCATTGGGTAATTTAAAATATTTTGTACTACTAACAATGTTAGGAATGCTTCATAACAAAATGCCCGCCCCATGTTCTAGCCACTCTTTCCTGTTTTCTTGGAACAAAAAAAATCCCGAATTAAGTTCTTATCTAGTTCGCCCTAAATCAGCCACAACAGATGTGGGATTCTTAACATGTCTTTGGAAAAGTCTTCCAAATTCACTGTTTAAGGCCCAAATCCTTCTTACACAATTTGTTTTAACTTTTCTCCCAATTTAACTCATTTGACGGTGTTATTTAAGATAGGCGTGGTCCGTGGCTAGTTTAAATGAGCGTGCTCAGAGAGATTACATTAAGCAAATTTGTTAAAGTGACATTTATAGACAACTGTTGTTCTTGGGAACAGGGCGGGTGCACACAGCATCATAGAAATGGCAGGCATACAGTCAGGGATTTGATGACAGAGGATAGGGGGAATGGTTTCTCTCTATCCTCCTTGTATATATTTGCTATTCATAAATGCGCTCAACAGATTTTAACTCTCTATTTTCAGAGTGTATTCCAAATTAAGGAACTGAGCGAAGACTGAAACAAACCATAATGTGACAACGCCCACTATTTCTCAGAAGAAAAGGAAGTGCAACGCAGCGATTGAGGCAGAAAGAGTTCATTGGACGAAACCGTTGCATGGAGTGTTGAATTGAAATAGGAACCGCTTCATCCTCTTTATGATTTTTCCATTTGGTTTCAGCTTGTCCCCCTCAGGCTCCCGTTATAGTGTTTCTTGTAAGAGGTGTGTGAAATTGGCAGACGCCGTAAGATGACGGTGAGATGACATCGTGGGCGAGACTGACAAAGTAGGAGCAGCTAATGATAAAATTATCATCGACAGCAGTTATTCCACACGTCTTTAGGCTGCCAACTATGAGCACTTCCAGGCACTTATGGAGGAAGTGACTGACACGCACACACCGCGAATGGATGAAGATAGGCTTTCTGCCCTGTGTCGAGTTTCATAGACCAAGTGACTGAGCTATTCTATAGTTTGCCTTTTGAATGTGAAAAGCAGACTGTCACTACAGCTTAACCTCACAGAGGAATAACCCATTGATCCAGTGGACTAGTGGGAAGAGTACTAGGATGAATCCTGTTATTAGTCGGAATGTGGTGCTGAAATGAACTGAGAGTCCCCTACTGGGAGGGAGGTATCAGAACTAAGTTGGAATAAAGTGTATCCCCAACACAACAAAGGAGTGCCATGTAATAAACTGGAAAAACTTAAGATTTACCTGCAAAGATTGCTCTTCTGGAGTAATATGAAAGGTTTGGCAATATTGAATGGGATTTTTGGATTGGACTGGAACTGAACTGGAACATCAATTGGAAGTTGTACTGCAATTCAAGTGTTTTGAAGATTTTTTTCTGGAAACAATCTGCAGTTCTGAAGGTGTTGCGTTGGAACATTTGTTGTAGATTTGGAATATTTATAATCTGTTCCTGTGGAAAAGTGTTTATTGGGAAAGGCACACTGCAGAAATGGCAGGTCCGGGGAAGGACTACAATCATCTCTTCAAACTGCTCATCATTGGAGACTCCAGTTAGTTCCTTGTTCCTGCATCGTCTCTACATATTCATACTGGGGGAAATTCCACACACCTCATGGCCTCTCTCCTTCTTGAAACCCATTGGAGAAGGTCTAGGTTAATCAAGCAGTTGGTTTTGAGAAGGAGACAAGGATGCATTTGAGATGTCCCAATGAAGTTACCATACCTATGTCTCTGTCCTTAGAATTGGAGTTTAAGCCAATGAAATAGTATTAATTGTATTAGTATTTTACAGTGTGAGCTTTCTAGTAAATACAAATATCAGTCAGTCTGCATGTTATTGGGGGATTATGACAAAAGATTCATGTATTCTCCCAGATTAATGCTCTGAAGACTGACAAAGGGGTCTTATTTGCTGTTATCTATTCAGACATTACAAAAACAAGATAGATTGTAGAACATTGACCATACATTCACTTAACCTAGCTTTATGTAGACTGTTAGTAATTGGCCAAGATCAGGTACAGTATAATTTTGTTAATTTATATTCTGTGTATTTCTGAAGTGAACACACACAGTATGGCCTAATAGCTTTTAACTTTGTGGAGGATGTTTCTCTAAGGGGATTATTCTGTGTCTGACTAGGATGTTTTACCCCTGTCTCACTTGTTTGTTCTAGATGTAGGGAAAAGCAGTCTGCTGCTACGATTTGCCGATAACTCCTTTTCTGGTGAGTTGAGGTGTGCTAGTGTGTTGCAAATTGTCATGACAATGTATACTGCTTTGATAAGGCCTGTGTGGTCCACATGGATGTGTACCCCCAGAGATAGTAAGTTCTAGATAATGGGTTCTGGCATAAGGGTTAGGTGTAAGGGATGTGTAGAACTGGTCTTACTTTCTGATTTAGGCGTTACAGGTTAAGGTTAGGTCTAGGTTAAGTTAAGGCATAAATGTTCTGTTAATGTGGTTAAAGTAAATGGTTTGGTTTATGGCTATGAATAAGGAAAATGTATGTATATCCCCATGAGGATAGAAAAACAAATGTGTGTATTACTTACCTCTGGTTTTGATGTGGTCTACAGGCAGCTACATCACAACAATCGGTGTAGACTTTAAGATCCGTACAGTGGATATTGATGGGGAGCGTGTCAAACTACAGATCTGGGACACAGCGGGACAGGAGCGCTTTAGGACCATCACCTCAACGTAATCTTATTAGCAATAACTCATAAAATTTTGTAGAATCCCTACTTTACCAGAGCTCCATACTTTACTTGATTTTGTGTCACTTAGAGAATGGACAGTCAACGATACATTTCCCTCAAAACTATAGTGTGTTTTTTCTTATGAACAGCGCTTCTAATTCTGTACATTACTTTCACTTTTGTTTTGGCTCTCCCACTCTCTTTCTTGCTCTCCTGGGTTTTTCCCCGGACTAGGTACTATAGAAATACTCATGGTGTGATAATTGTCTATGACGTGACCAACCCAGAGTCGTTTGTGAACGTGAAACGGTGGCTCAATGAAATCACCCAGAACTGTGACAATGTCTGTAAGATTCTAGGTGAGTTTGGCCTGCTGAGCGAGAGGGACAAATTAATAGAGGAGTTTTTTATGGAGTAAAATTCACTGAGGAATGATTTTTGCTAATGCTAGTTATTGTGAACTGATAGGAACAGCAAGCGTTTTAGTTATGAGACATTCACAATCGAATTATGCAACAGACTTCCCAGTTTAATGTGCTATTATTATGGGTAATTGTGTTTGATTTTCAAGGACAATTCAAGTTAAGTCAAACGTGCTAGTGTTATGGCTGAATTTTAACTAACAAGACATTACGATCATCTCATCCATTTATCCCCTTTTCTCTTCATCTCTCCCTCAGTGGGGAACAAGAATGATGACCCCTCCAAGAAGAAGGTGGAATCCATTGATGCAATTCGATTTGGGGAGTCAGTGGGAGTCCGGATGTTTGAGACAAGTGCCAAAGAAAACATCAATGTGGAAGAGGTTAGCTTTGCAGTCAAATTTAAAATCTGTTATATCCTTCTATTTTTTATAATCAACAATTTCAGAAAAGATCAGCACAAAGGAAAAATAAAGCATCAAAAACCAGATCTGTTACTCTCAATGCACGTATCTCTGCTCTACTAGAGATCAGACTACTTTGGGGAATAGTGCTCATTTACTAAATTAGGATTAAAGCCTAATCGGTTCTGCCAGATCGCAATTATAGTATTTTATAAAACAGAACTGAATTTAATAGCTTACCATTACTAGGCAATGTCACATCTACATTTCAGTAGTTCAGCCGACACTCCTATCCACAGTGGCTCAGTTTGCCCATAAATCTTAAATATATATAGGACTACTACTCTGATGTACAATTTTACTCAACGCTATAAGCAGTCTAAATACCTAAAGTCAAGTGAAAGCATTTGTTCACAAAATCTTAATTTAGGGTTTTGGTCAAGGAAGACATGGAATTACTTTTGCAGCTCTTTTAAAAAAGAAAATACACTACCGGTCAAAAGTTTTAGAACCCCACAATTTTCAATTAAATCCCACTGTTTAATGTCTTAATGTCCTCTAAAATTAAAGCATAGAGCAAATACAAAACTGTTGCATAAGTTTCCACAAAATTGTATGCTGCTTTGCTTTAATTCTTCTGACCAGTTCATCCGAGACCAGCACCATTGGGTTTAAGTCTGGAGACTGTGCTGGTCATTCCATGATTTGAACCCTAACGTCTTGTTCTTTTCTTCTAAGGAAGGTCTGCCATAGCCTGGAGGTATGTTTTGGGTCATTATCTTGCTGTAGGATGAACCCCTGAACCAACCAGACATACACCAGCAGCTATTGCATGGTGCTGCAAAATGCAGCTGTAGTTGTTCTGGGTCAGGGTGTAAATCGTCGACTCTGGATCCAGCAAGAGTCTCAGACCATCTCGCTTCCTCCTTGTTTGACATTTGGTGTCACATACAGTTTCTATAATTTTGCAGCATATAGCAACTGTGTGATGATTGATTCATTGGTACCTAATACCTTTTTCCGGTCTTCAGTAGTCTGCTGGCTGTGGATCATGGCCCAGGAGTAGTGCTTCTTTTTCTTATTTTGCCATCTTACCATGGTTGTATTACTGCCACTTGACTTGTCAAACCTGTAGATTGCAGTCTTCTCCTCACAGTTGAAAGTGAGACTGGCTTAACTTGGAACTGAGACTTGCTTGTTGTTGTCCTGTAACGCAAGCTGTTGACTCTCAGAAACCTTTTTCTAATTCTGTTGTGGCTTTGGTCAGCCAGACTTCTTCCTGTGAGCTTCCTCCAAATTCCAAGTGCCTTTTGATGGTGTAGGGAACTGTACTCACTGACACCTTGGCTTTCTTTGCAATTTCTCTAATGTAAAGATCTACTCTACTTTATTTTTTGCTCACCATTATACGCAGTATACTGCATCCTGTAGTACAATAGGCTGTCCAAATAACACTTTGGACAGGTTCTAATACATTCTGTGCCAGCACTGCTTTTATACAGAAAAAAAAAACTCCTGTAGGAATTGATAGCATCAACTTTCAAGGATTCATTTTATTTCATTGCTGTTGAACAGTTATAAGTTATTAACGCATTACTTTGCAATTTATTTATTTTTAACTATTTTAACTGAGGTTTATTTTTCAGTTATTTTTTAGTTTTTGATTACTTATACTTTTTTAAAACCTATGGCAGTTTACCGTTTTTCTTTGTACCGTTTCAGGTTATTCACTGGATTAGAACTGTTTACATTTCAATAAAACCTGGACATATTACTGTTTTAGACTTTTTCAGAACATGGAAAGGGGCTGCTTTCCTAGCTTGTTGCCAGGACAAAGAGCTACGGCATAGGTTCTGTGTAGCTCAGTTGGTAGAGCATGGGTACAATCCCACCGTTTTGGTTTCCAGTCCCACAGGGGGCATGTAGGAGTGGGTGTAGAAAGGCGCTGTCCCCTTTCAAAATGCTCACCTTTTGTTGTCTTACAGCTTGATATGAAAACACATAATTTTTGCACTGCAACCCAAAATATCCCGATGAGACAGTGTGAACATTAATTATAATGAAAACAATAAAATACTGACCCTATGCACGGTCTGGGTGGTGCAAACTGCCTTCCGCTTCTTAGTAACGGTCTTAACTGTATTCTAAGCCTTTGAAATCTTCTTGTATCCATCCCCTGACTTGTGCCTGTCCAAAACATTATCTTATAGATCTTCTGGAAGTACCTTTTTGCCACAGTGTAATCCTCAATGAACAACTGCTTTTATTCTAACGAGTTACTGAAATTGATCACAGATGGAAGTCAATTAGCTTCTATCTTTGGATCTGTAAAGTGGTTGGTTATACCTCAGCAAGTTTTCAATTTTAATTCTATTTGAGAGTGTTGATTTTTCCAAATAGGGTATTTTACTGTCTAAATTGTAATCATTTTTTTTCATATTGTGTGTAAATAAAGCTGGAAATATCTGATTTTCTGTTTTAATTTTAGGTTGTAAGACAATTAAAGGTGAACGTTTTAAATCGGGTGCTGACTTTCTATATTCTGCTGTATATGAATCTATGTAGACAGGGTATATAATGTCATTGAAGCATTAGGTTGTAATTTCAGGGATTTACCCTTCACCAACATTGGTAAAACGTCTGTTGTTCAGTTTTGTAAGGCCAATTGAGTTGTTGCACTGTACACGTCAGAGTACGCATTTCCTAACAAACTTCCTTTCCTGTGTTCAGTCGGTGCACTCCAATAGAAATTATTTATATAATTCTTCAACAACTATTTAACACCTGCTCTTAAATTCACCCAATGTAAATTTAAAACCTCACTGCGGTCTATTAAACTATGCGACCCATGAAGATATAAATACGTGTTAAATCGATTGCGGTATAATGATCAGAATGCAGATGCCGTGTGGCTGTTTCACCGTTGACTGAGATGTGTAGAGAGAGGGATGTCACGAAAAAACACTTAACACGAATAGGTCCTGTGAATCAATTTGGATATGAGTGTCTGCTAAAGGAAATGAATGTGCAATTCTAACTCCCTCTCTTTACTAACCCCACCCATTACCCCCGCACCTCTTTTCTTACCTCATTCAGATGTTTATGGCATTCACTCACATGGTTCTTCGAGCAAAGAAGCAGAGTCAGATTCGTGCAGACCGAGGGGGACGTGATGAAACTGTCGATATCAACTTACAAAAACACAGAGAGAGAAAGAAGAAGGGGAAGAAGTGTTGCTGAGAGAGCAAGGAATGGAGGGAGTGTGGAGATTTGTGATAAAAGGACCGGCAGAGACGCATTTAAAGTTGGTCTACACTGATGAGGTGGAAATCCCAGAACAGTACGTCGACATTGCACTGAGACAAGATTGATAGTCGTCAAGGAAAAATAACCACTTATGTGCCGATTCTTTTTTTTGAAGTTGAGATTTTATTAATATGTGTTAATGACATTTTATCATTAAAAGGAAAAATGGATCCCCAGTGCCAAGCTGTCATTAAAACTCCTAATCGAGGAAATACACTAACCGATTTTAGTGACTAGAGTGTTGTTTGACTCATTTCTAAATAAACATATTGTCCATATTTGAAAAATGTAATAAACCGTAAGCAATTAAGTCAATCTGTTTTATCATTTACGTGATATGCCATTGCCTAACGCATTGCATTTAAACAAATATTTGAAGTGGAACTATTGGAAGATATTTCCCAGTGTGTTATACGCATCAAATACAGCTATCATCTAAAGTTTCATTTTACAATAGGGCACTCGCCTACACTTGCTAGGTAACGTGGAACATGTAAGGGCACGACTTCACAAAGATTTTGGTGTTGACTTCATCCATAGATTCCATTTTTATCAAAAACATTCTCAGTTGGAGTTGTACGATAACCATCTGCAATGCTGACAAATGCCAACATTTTTCATCCTTTTGTAGAGACAAAACGTTTAGATGAGTTGTACTTTTAATGGGACAATGTTTGACAATTAGATGTGCCTGGACAACATACCCTGAAGTTATGTGTATAAAAATGTTATGTTGGAGAGCATAAAACATTTCCATCATAGATCCTTTGTTTAGCAATCGAAAATCTGATTATTACCATGGCCAGTAAGGGGAACAAGGTGAGACTTTTAGGCTTTGTTTTAAATATTTTAAAACATGCATAGGGTAATAATTTGTTACTTATGTTTAATTCCTTGCAATATGAATTACTGTAATCTGTTCCAAATAAGTTATTCTGAATGAATCCTTAACTGTCGTGTGCATTTTCAAAACCCAGCTGAGGTGGGGCCTTATGCCAGGGCATAACTGAAGAATGTTAATGAACATATGATAAAAAATTGCACATTGAAGCCCATGATTAGGCTTTTGGTTCAACAATGAGTGATTTCTGACAGCTCAAAATAAACTATATATTATGTCTATACATTTGTAAAGCAATTTTGTTATAACTTCCTATTTAATTACTTTATCTTTTTTAATGATTTGCTTTCTCTATTTTCCTCAATGCTTTTCAAACATTCGGAAGCTGGCACATAGATTAATTGGTGTTTGATCTAGAAAGAGAGGGGAGTTATTGCCTGTTTTTACAGAACGGAGCGTGGACCGTTAGGTTAGGGGCGAGGGTAATCAGCGAGGGTAGACCCAGCCGGACCCTCAGAAGTAAAATAGGAACGTTCTTTCCGGTGTTACATTGAAAGTCGTCCCTGTACGTCGTTTGAATAAAGATGGCCGCAGAAAGCGAGTAAGTTTGTTGATAGATAATAATGTCTTACATACGTCTATAATACGTTAATTTGTGCTATGTGAAATAGACTTTAATTCAAGTTTTTTTTAAATATGTATTCGAATGCTGGTCGTTTGTGCGGTTGATCTTCAGGAAGCTTACCTATCTGTAGATCTTATTTTCCAGCGATCCTGTAAGCGTCTGAATACATTTATTTGGATCCTGTCAGACTACGCTTCTGTCTGCAGTACATTAGTATAAACTCGCTAACGCGCCAGCTCCACTAACGTAAACAATCGAGTTAGCTAGCTACATTTCCTATCTAATTAACACAGCGGAGAGTGCAGGCCAAGATGCATGTTCGAAAAGCTTTCAAACCGACACTCACTACCAAAATAATATTGGTTGGAAGTTGTCCAAGCAAACGACGTTGCTACAAAAACAGGTCATGGGCGCAGTGATCATGTCAAAAGACACTAGTAACCAACTATCTGTTCAACACAATGATAACGTAGCTTCCAAATATATCCAATGGGAAATTTTGTAAGACACGTTCGCTACTAGATTGGTAAATTGCCGTTCACTGTCAGATGATAAACAGGATCGAATATAACATTAATCAGATTTGGTTAAGCTGAAGAATGTTTTTTGTTCTGTAGTAGTTACGTTTAAAGTTAGTTTTATATATTTCTACTGTAATATGAGAAACATTCATTTGTGGCAACATTTCATGTGTTCTTTTTTGCACTTTGTACTCGTTTCATTTTCCCAGTGTGCTGTCTGAGATTGAGGTTCTCCAGTCAATTTACGTGGACGAGCTCCAAGTGATCAGGAGAGAGGATGGGTGAGAACCAGTTTTATGATACATTCGTTATCAGTAAACCTGATTCAGCTGATCATAAAACAGTTGTGCTGTTGGCGGTACTTGAGGACTGGAGGTGGGAACCACAAAAGAACATGCAGTACTAGTCTTTGATCAGAGTAGAATAATATTACCTAATGTAATAAATTGTCCCATGTAGCTAAGTTGGCAATTGCTGCAATTCACTCTTGTATGGAGCCACTTTTAAATTACTTAAATGTAATACGTTGTAATGCCTGATATGTGAACTTTTCTTTACAACTAAATCTACACCGATACCAAATAGGATGTTCAATGCCACTAACAGAAGATGCAGATAGAGATTCTTCAACTAGCCTGTATTTGACAATACCGTCATATTTTTACGTGTTCTTGGTCATCTATTTAACAACTAAAAAATAGCCCCTTTTTTCATTTATTGTCCTTTAACCTGATGTGTCCCATTGGGATTGAAAATCTCTCTTACAAGAGGGACCTGAACAAGAATGGCAGCATTACAAGATAGTTGAATAAAAAAACAAATACACACTCACGTGAAAACAACAGACCAGCTCAAAATGCAGTACATCAAAAGTCCAGGGAAGAAATACAATCCTATTATGAATTAAAACATTTACTAATTTCAATAGACTCATGCCACAGACTTTACAATGCCCTTAAATGCAGTGAGAGTAACCAGGTTTAATGGAGTTTAAACCTTTTCTGCATTCCAAGCTGATACAGAAAACATAAAGGCCTTCTTTCCCAACTCAGTCTGAAAGTTCGCACTGTCATAATCATAGTGTCTTGAGACTGTAACCCATAAGTGCCATGTTTGTGGGACAGAAATACAGACAAATACCAGGGGAGTCTACCCAGAATTGGCTTACAGATGAAAACACACCAGTGACTAAGCCAATGAGTAGACAGAGCGGGCCAATTTCCTTTGGAATACAGTATACAGGGATGAGTGCCGGTCCTGCAGTTTGAAACAAACCTTAAAGCTCCATGAAACACAGTGTCCAACATATGGTGACAATGGACTGATGCATTCATCACAGATCACCATAGTCAAGAAAAGACATGAATGTTGTTTCAAGAGAAAAGCAAGACTTGTTCCTAAAACCTTTAATTTAAAATGTTTCACTAAGCTTGTTGACATTGACTAGTAACAATGCAGGGATTTAACTTCATCTTCCTTGAATTTGAAAAGACCATAGGTGTTAAAAAAAAATCTGCATTCAGAACAAGCTTCAGTTGCACCCTGTTAAAAGCATTTAGCAAATACTCCAAAGCTTTGCTGGGGGTGGCAATGCGACAATAAATAACAGTCTGCATAAAATTGGAAAGATTAGATTTCAACATAGGGCCCAGAAAAGAACCCTGAGGGACCCCCTTACAAACAGTTAGGAGCGAGGCTACCCAGTTGTAAGTCCTGTCTGTGAGGTAGATGACAAACCAACTTACAAAATGAAGAGAAAAAACAGTGTCAATAAGTCACTGTATCAGAATATCATGGTCCACGGTATTGAAAGGCTTGGACAAATCAATAAAAAGAGACAGACAATATTGCTTACTATCCAAGGCATTGGTAATGGGCTTTAACACTTTCATGGGAGCAGTAACAGTGCTATGATTGGTTCTGAACCCTGACTGATGTATAGATTGTATTGCTTTCACCTGTTCACTAACTAGGGATTCATGCACTTTTGCTGATTGCCAACCTTTTGCAAAACATCCATGTGTGAAATAATGGCTCTTTTTTTTGGAAACAATAACCAACAACTGTTGGGAGAATTAGTACTATGGACATCATATGGTATAATAAGAAGCTTGCTTCAGTAACATACATTTTACGCATGAAATTCTTATGTATGAATTTCTAATTGTCAATAAGCCTAATGTAACATTTGCAGCTTTGTGTTATTAAGATTAAAATGATTAAAAGTAACAGTCCTTTTCAATGGGGGGTTTCTGCTGTTTTGTCCATGCCATGTATTTCAGGCAATGTCCAGAGTTTTATGATGCATAGTAAAATGGCCGCTAAATGCAGTGACATTGAGTGGCCCAACAAAAATTATATAGAATTGATGTCCTTGAATATTTACATTTAAGTCTGTGAAAGTGGCATGTCAATGTTGGTATGAACCCTGTATTATATAGGCCTGCACATGAACAGAGGTTGGAAATGTGGTTCGTACAGACACAACACATTTAGGGGTTATTGACATTAAAACCTTTAAAAAAATCCCTTACTTTGTTAAATGCTGGTTAGAGAAAGTGTAATTTCATGCTAATTTAGTGTGCATGTGACTAATTAACATATTCTGTGGCCCACTAAAAGGGGATGGGAGGTGAGTCTGGTCCTTTACCCCTCCACGGGTGAAGATTCCCTGTCTCAGTTCGTACGACTCACCTTAACTTTGACTCTCAACTTGCTGGTAAGCTCCTGCTTTCCCTTCCTCATTTGCTGTTTGGAATGTAGGTTACTTGTGTGAAAATGAATGTGTTGCTTGTACCCGACCCTCAAATATGTCGGCCTTGCCTTCTCTGATCCTGAAATATGTTATAGGAAGGTGTAGGGTGGGATCAAAAACTTCCCGGGTGGCTATTCAGGGTTGGTTTTGACCGTCCCTGTGTGTGTGCCAACTCTGCACACCTCCTGCTATATTGTTTCTCTTTTGCTTACATGTTTTTCCTTTACCCCTCACATGTCACTTCCTGTCCTTTGAACCACGCCCTATCCCACTTCTGTTCTAAAGCTATGTCCAAGTCCAAGATGTTTTTTTACTGACTCTGTCACTTTTTCTTCCTAAGTATCCCTCCTCTCCTCCCTCCATTTCAATCCACAACCCTCGGGGTCTTTCTGATGACAAGCTGTGCAGGTAACTAGAGTCGTCTTAACGTCTTCCGTTCTCTCGAGTCTCCCCTACAGCTCTGATAACTGATCATTTCATACTGTGTCCCTAGTTGCCTCTGTTTTTCATTGAATGCTCTGTCTTTTTCCATGTGTCTGTCTTAAATTTCAGTGTGCAAAAATGTCTCCAGACAGAGGCAGAGTCCTGCCTGGGTTCCCCTGTGTTGTACCAGCTCATTGAGGTCAGTTCTGTCTCTCTTTCCCCACCCTGGAACTAATTCATACTGTTCCTAATGGTTAGAAATATTGTTGGTGCAAACTGCATTCATTAGGACAGTGACAATGCCACCAATGCAATATTTATTTTATGCCAACAATTTAAAACGCAAAGTGTACCAAACTATTTTGTCCATAGAATTTAAATAAATAGGACTCTGTGTGCCTGCATTTTTGTTTACCTTGCTCAAGGGCATGCATATTGTAATGAATGAATGAACACTGTGGATTGGAGATGGCCTTTCTTTTGATTCTTAGTAGTTAAGTACCTCAATCGTACATGATCCCTCTTCATCTTTCACAGAAAGCTAAAGAGATCCTGACAGAGAGCAATATTCCACATGGGAACTGCGTCATCTGCCTTTATGGTTTTAAGGTGGGCTTTTTCATTGGTATTACCATGCATCCTTTTTTTCTTCATGTCAGTGACTATTATGAAAGACCCTTGACACTTTTTATTCACCTCAGTCTTTCATAAACCTATGAAGCAGAATCTGCAGTATCTAGTGTAGGTTTTTCTTGTATATTTTCTCTTCATTTGTATGTACAGTTGTGCTCAAATTGGAGAATCGGTAATATATGTACCGTTATTGAAGAAAACGTGAGTGAGCAGGCAAAACGCATTACTTTTATTTCTTAAGGGGATTCATATTCAACTGTAGGTCATAACAGAATGGCTCAATCATAAAACTAAACATGGCAATGAAAAAAATGAAATGACCCCTTTTCATAAGTATTCATCCCCTTCGTTCTTAATACTGTGTATTGCCCCCTTTAGCATCAATGACAGCATGCAGTCTTTTGTAATAGTTGTCTATGAGGCCCCAAATTCTTGCAGGGGGCATAGCTGCCCATTCGTCTTTGCATGACCTGGAGTTATTTTGCCAAGTCTTTGGTCGTCTTGCATGAACCGCACGTTTGAGATCTTCCCAGATTGGCTTGATGATATTTAGGTCAGGAGACTGTGATGGCCACTCCGCAACCTTCACCTTTTTTTGCTGTAACCACTCAACTTGGCCTTTTGCTTAGGGTCATAGTCATGCTGAAAAGTCCAAGTGCATCCCATGCTCAGCTTTTGTGCAGAAGAATGCAAATTGTCTGCCAGTATTTTCTGATGTTGCCTTCATCTTGCCATCAATCCCCCCTCCCCCAAAAAACATCAGTGAGCCACCACCAAGCTTCACAGTGGGGATGGTATTCTTTTCACAATAGGCCTTGTTGACCCCTTTCCAAACATAGCGCTTATGGTTGTGACCATAAAGCTCTATTTTGGTCTCCTCACTCCAAATTACAGTGTGCCAGAAGCTGCGAGGCTTGTCAAGTTGTTGTTGGGGCATATTGTAACCAGGCTTTTTTGTGGCATTAACCGCAGTAAAGGCTTCTTTCTGGCAACTCGACCATGCTGCTAATCTTTGTTCAAGTATTGTTGTATTGTGCTCCTTGAAACAACCACCTTTTTCCAGAGCAGCCTGTTTTTCCTGAGGTTACCTGTGAGGGATCCTTCTTGGTCTACCTGACCTTGGCTTGGTATCAAGAGATATCCAAAGCCATGAAAATGCCAGTCAGTACTGTTCAATCATTTATTAAGAATGGGAAAAATGTGGGTATATTTTTATATCCTTTTCCATCTTTATAAAGTTATATTTTCTTGTTACGCAGGTCTTTTGACAGTTATTTTCTGCTCACCATGGCTCAGTATCTAGCCTGTTCAGTGCCTCCACGTGAGAGCTAACAAATTCATTGACTATTTATACACATACACTAATTAAAATGTAAAAAGCTACAGGTGTGGGCAGCTAAAAATGTGTAATAATATTAATAATATATGTGTTCATCTATGTCCATACACACATGGACTGTGTGTATGGACACAATGTATGTGACATTGTGTTACTGTGTCTTGTACTACATTTCTTTGGCTGGGTGGCTATTGAAAATGAGATTCCTCAGATGATTTGGACAGGATGAGTTGGTTAAAAAACAAAACTTTTTGTTCAAAACTCCTGAAAATCTCCAACTATTTTCAAATGGCATCGTTTCAGATCATCTAGTGCTTCTGGACGGTGGTGAGCAAGTGTGCACAAAACAGAGGACCATGTCATTGTTGAATGAAACCTCTTCCTGTGCCTTTTTGGTTCTGAAACAGGATGGGGAGGCATTCACCAAGACCAGCTGCTACCACTACTTCCACTCCCACTGCCTGGGACGCTACATCACCCACTCCGAAACTGAGCTCCGGGAGAGAGAGAAGGAGCTGGAGCAGGACAAGACACGGGAGAGGGCAGACGACGAGGTGAGTTCACGCCATCCGTATGCAGTGATGGAATTGGGGGCAGTGCTTTGGAGTAACGGGATTAAATAAGGGTTTTGGATTTAAGATGATGTTGTTGGTTTCATGTTACTACCGCCTTTACTTCCAATTGGAGATGTTGGAGGCTGCCACATTTGACACAAGGGGCAATTATGTTAACGGCATAGCTCAGAGGGAACAAGCACATTGTCACCTTGCCATGAAGGGGATTCATTCTAGCAACCTTTCAGTTACTGGACCAATACTTCCTAACTGCAAGGCTTCCTAATGACATAGTTTTTGAGACATCTACATGGAGGTTACAGTGAAGATGAACTTTTGGGTCTTTACTCTCTTTTTCCTGCCTTGTCCTCTGTAGGAGCTAACAGTTGTTTGCCCCGTATGCAGAGAACCTCTGATTTACGACATTGACCAGCTTCTGTCCAATCCCGCTCCAAGCTTTCCAAAGGTAAAGGCCAAACTGCACTCACTTCGTAGCTGTTCTTCCCTTGACTGATGTTGTGATTGTGAGACCATGTACTAAATAATGTTAGGAATCATCTCACCATCTGGATCACTGTGAAATATATTTTTAATAACAATATATTGTTTTAAGCCCAACCAAACAATCAACTATATTATAGTGGATTTTTTAATTAAGCATAATGTCCTTGTAATGCACATAACTTCAACACAATTCCCATACAAACATGTTTTAATTATCCTGTTATATACAAATCCTCTATAAGTCATAGTATCCCTCTCAATGTATTAAGTTAAGTTGTGCTGACCTGTTCTCTTTCACCCAGCTGGAGGGTGCTGTATTAGGGGCAGAGTTCCGGCAGAAGTGGTCGGAGCTCCAGAAACTTTTGGAGCGTCAGAAGGCGAAGGGTGGGATTATTGACACAGAGGAGGAGTCTAATCGCTTTCTTATACATATTAATGAGGTAAGAAAATAAAGCGGGATTGGCTATACGTTTATTGTGTGGGTTTGGGTGATTGAGAGAACTTCATTATTGGGCCTGGCCCCCATTGTATGTTTGCACCGAGTCGAAAGTTGATTGCATTCATTTTAAAATGAGCCTGCATCGAGGATGAATGCTTTTGGGGAAAATAAAAGTAACAGGCTTCCCACTGAAAACTTAAAAATGTACACTAACGTTGAAAAATGTGGGGTTAGGAAATGTTATTGTTTTTGAAACTAAAAATCTGTGTTCCAATGGCATGTTGTTTGCTGATCTTAGCCTATATGATAATTAGAAAACCTTATTATGTCAGCACTGCTAAAACTGTTGTGCTTATAGAAGCAATACAACTGGCCTTCTTTAGACAACTTCTAGGCAGAGTTGCCAAGAAAAAGCCATAACTCAGCACAATGTTTCCAAAAAAATTAAAATGACATTGCAACTTCCTACAGCCGCCTCCTGACGCCAACAATGCCAGCCCTGATGGAAACGCCTCTTTCAGCCAACCATTGCCCTCACCTCCACCTGTTTCCACCAATACGATCCGCGAGTCTCAGGAGCAACCGCATCACACCCTCCACTCAAATCATAGGGGAGGTCACCAGCGCCGGCACCAGTGGCCACCGGGCCACTTCAGGGGCCCCAAGAGGGGAGGGAGAGGCAGGCCCTACACCCACCTAGGGAGAACTCTCCCCCCTATTGACCATCTGGATAAACTCTCTCTCTCCTCAGAGAAACAAAACTTCCACACTGCCCATCCTGCCCATGTTCACTATGCACCAATCAAAGCCAGACTTCAAGAGCACTCTAGCCAACAGGAACCAAGACAAACGCTGCTAAGTCAATCAGAAAAGGAAGGTGAGGGATACACCAAGCAAGCCCAACTGGATACACTGGTTTCTAAAGTGGAACAACCAATGTGCCAATCGAACTTGGACAGCTCAAAAACGGATGCCCCTCCTTGTGACGGCATAGAAGCTAAGGCGACCTCAAGCCATCGAGCGAGGGGGAGAAAGAGGGGCCCTCGCGGTTCAATGCATCATTCTGAGCAATGGCAGGAGAGGCATTTCAGAGTAACGGACCAATGGGATGCTCGGGGGGGCGGGTACCATCGCCACTGGGATGGACGAGGTCAACAAATCAGAGGAGTAGGTGGAGAACACATGGCCAGTGGGAGGAGCTTCCATCAGAGAGTGATTGAGGGAGAGGTGGTTAGAGGGGGTGCTGCTCTTTGACAAAGGGAAAAAGTAGGAACCGAGAAAATGCATGTCTGTGCCTCCATTTTCATTCTCGACACACCTAAAATAAAGCTTTGCACTGTCTGGAACTTTAGTGAACCGGTGTGTCATATCTGTTTTTCCTTATGCCGTTTCAGTTGCCGTCATAAATTGTTGTTTTGCTAACATGGCGGAATTTCTGCCATCTTCAAATATGCACCTTCTGAAAGTAGATTCAAGAACCATAGTCTGGTTGCTGAGCAACCATGTGCAATGTTGCATTTTTCCAATGTCAGTAAATTATCATAGTTGCTATGGTGCCTTTATGGCAGCCTAGGCTGATCGCTCTGCTATTTTAAGAGCCATTTATTGATTTGTGTATTTTTCTTGAATAACTTTGTTTTTGCGTTACTGATCAATAATTTTACATTTCTAGTATCAACTCATTGGAGCTAGTTAATTGTTTTGTTTCTCATTTTATCTGGAGATCTACAAAGGATTGATGGGTTTCAGTGTGTTTCTTGGAAGTTTTGGGAGAATTTAATGGTTCTGTTGGTGATGAGCTTGTGGAGCGACCTCTGCAACTTGGAGTCCTTCAGAGTGGGGCCAGACTTGGAGGAGGACGGGGAGTGAGTGGAGGGTAGGTTGATTTGGAGAGGTTGCAGTTGGATGGCAGAGATGATGGGGTGCTGGTAAAACCGAGAGCTGGGTGGGCTGTGCTGCCTGCTTCTGGAGGACCTGTTTGTCTCCCTTGTAAAAACACATTCTTCACATGTTTCTCTTGATGGTTATTCTAGTTACTGGGGGCCTTCAGATGTAACTAAGAATTACAGTGAAGACCTACTATATCATAGTTGTTTATTTTAGCTTTTTAATGTGCTTTGTAATTATTTTCTATAATGAAAAGCACTATAGAAGTTGAATAAATGATTGAACTAAATACATACTGCAATTAAAACCTGTATTTGATTTTGATGGCTTTAGTTTTAGACTACTAGCACCTTTTTTGATAGCAAAGTATGGAGAAAGTTCTGCTGAAAGCTCATGTTGCAGCACACGTGCAAGCCGGACGCAGCGGCCCCGACTGTTAGAAAAACCAAGGCTACTCATTGAAAGTTTTCAGCAAGTCAATTTTGGACACTGGTACTCATACTACCATTCTTCTGCAAACGCTTTGTGTGGGGAAAAGGTTTATTGTTGACAGAAAGTGTCCTTACTTTTCTAGAGCATCATGCACCTCAGCAATGTATTATTTTCCAGCCTTTGTCTTGCTTTTACTCCACCTTTATATGAAGTAAAAGCATAAGGGAGTATATGCTTGAATTCCATAATTTCCCTGGCTGTGCAGCCTCACTCCTAGCCCAACATTAACAGACTGCTCAGTGGTATTAACCCAGAGGCAAGAGCCCCATTGTTAAAGGTCCATCCGTTCCCAACATGGCTCTCTGGGGTCATTGACACCCCCTGGGAGGCATAGACTGACCGCCCATTGAGTTTCTGTACCATCCGGTAGGTGTTTTCATACATGAGGGTTTTAGGAAACCGCTCCACCTATAAGGGTGAATGAGGTAAGAGATAGGAGAATGGCCTTTTCTATGTTTGAGACAAATACAACAAAAACAGTAATCCTTTATTTGACTTGAGCAGAAGACTGGATTTAGGTGTACCATAAACAGAGTGCAAGATTTGGTGTACAGCCTAAAGCAGAGGTGTCAAACCTTGTTCTTGATTAAGTTCAATAATTTGTTAGTTTCTACCCTCATCTGGTGGTTAGGGTCTGAACTGGAAAACAAAAACCTGCATACAATCTGCTCTCCGTGGAACTGGTTTGACACCTTTGACCTGAAGCATCAAGGTGTCTTTCACACAGAAGAAAAGTCACTTAGCATCACTCACTAGATATCTCTGCACTTTGATTGGCTCTTTGAATATGGTCCATACCACTACTTCTTCACAAGCAGGGGTGGTCAGGGACCCATGATACCGGTAGAACTTGGTGAGGTCCACACTTCCTAGAAGATCACTGATCGACAGTGGCTGCACCATGTCGATGGATGACCCTGAAACATAACATTGGGGGAAGGTGTTTTAGTGACATCTAGCAACATCTCACCATCCAGGGTTAAAGCATAAATATAGTGGATATATATAAAAGTCAACATTTCAAAATGCAAACACAAAATCAGCCACGGTAATCCACAATATCCAAGTGAACACCCCTCTGGGTCAATACTTGGTTGAACCATCTTTGCTTGAGTTACAAGGGTCTTCGAATACGTCTGTACCAACAAATGGCATGGTGACCGCTTATGGAGTACACTCTTCCAGTCATTCCACAGATTCTTTATGAAATTTAGGTCAGGGCTCTGACTAGGCCACTCAAGGACAGTCACCGTCTTGCCCTTCAGCCATTGTACAGCCGTGGCCAAAAGTTTTGAGAATGAGAAAAGTATTAGTTTACAGAAAGTTTGCTGCTGTTGTGTTTTTAGATCTTTTTGTCAGATGTTACTAGGGTATACTGAAAACAAACTTTTTTCCGGATGCCCAAAAAACAATCGGAAAGGGAATTCATCAGAGAAAATGACTTTACCCCTGTCCTCAGCAGTCCAATCCCTGTACCTTTTACATAATATCAGTCTGTCCCTGATGCTCTTCCTAGAGAGAAGTTGCTTCTTTGCTCCTCTTGACACCAGACAATCCTCCAAATGTCCTTGCCTCACTGTGCATGCAGATGCACAGACACCTGCCTGCTGCCATTCCTGAGCTCTGTACTGGTGGTTCCCCGATCCCGCTGCTGAATCAACTTTAGGAGACGGTCCTGGTGCTTGCTGGACTTTCTTGGGTGCCCTGAAGCCTTCTTCACAACAATTGAACATCTCTCCTTGAAGTTCTTGATGATCTGATAAATGGTAGATTTAGGTGCAATCTTACTAGCAGCAATATCCTTGCCTGTGAAGCCCTTTTTGTGCAAAGAAATGATGACTGCACATGTTTCCTTGCAGGTAACCATGGTTAAAAGAGGACGAACAATGATTTGAGTTATTCTAACTCAATCAGCATGACACAGTGATCTCCAGTCTTGTCCTCGTCAACACTCACATCTGTGGTAACGAGAGGATCACTGACATGATGTCCTTTGGTGGCAGGGCTGAAATGCAGTGGAAAGGTTTTTTGGGGAATTAAGTCATGGCAAAGAGGGACTTTATCTGATCACCTTCATGACATTCTGGAGAATATACAAATTGCCAACTGAGGCAAAATAATACTTGAGCCACAGCTGTACTTTTGCTTAGGTGGTGTGCTTTGGGTTGTAGACATGTTGAAACCTGAACCATCCACCCGTTTTTATCTTCCTGGCAGAGGGTGCAGGTTTTCCTAAACAATCGTGTGGTATTTTGCACTGTCCATTTTCTTTTATATCCTGACAAGTGTCTCCAGTCCCTGATGAAGAGACACATGATGCTGCCACTTTTCTGCTTAATGTAAGCCCTGTGTTCTTTGGGCGTGTCTGATCACTGCACATTTTGCCACTACGTGATCAGAATTTACAATTTGCTGGTCTATGCAAGGTCTGGGTGGTCTCATATGCCTTTTACTTTTTAATAATGGTTTTAAATGTGCTCCAGGGCACAGACAAAGCCTTTGAAATGTTTTTATACCCTCCCTCTGGGCCGGCATCATGTGACTTGTCCCTCCAGCCCTAGTTTTATTCTTGCTCCTGGTACAATACGCCGGTGCCTTATCTGGCGTTACCCATATAACTCCGTCAAACTTCCCACAGAGAAATCGTTTTGCGTCGGGTTGGTCTTTAATAATGCTCTCGGCGTCAGGGAGGCCTTGTTCCTCACTCCCCACAATACTGCTGGATCCAATGTCGATAATGGGACCCCTCTGGGCCCCCCTAGTGGCAAAGTCCATTTCCATCAGGGTCTGTTGGAGTCGGCGGATCTCTTCTTCCCCAGACTTCAACCTCATGTCGAGCTCCGGTATCGATTCAATTCCAGTCTGTAGTGCCCCACCGGGTCTGATGTCATTTGGACTTGGACCTTGGGCCCTGGAGGCAGTGCTTCCGGTACCACTTCTTCCTTCCATGCTCATAGCATCTGTCTTCTCTCGCAGCCTACTAGCATCTGCCCTTCCCAATCCGTGATCATTTCCTCTACTCCATACAGTCGTC
>JACXGK010001052.1:43931-79670 GCA_016801125.1 Novumbra hubbsi
CTTATGATAATTCACTGTAGCTGTAAGGTCTAAAACAGGGGCCATAATTGGTGGAATCTCATAAGGCGGGGGAGCTTTGGGAAGGGACGGATACAACTTTTTTGCTTCTTTTTCCCGGTCACTGCACATTTGTCTCAGTTTCTCCAACACTGCCAGGCCAATCTGTTCCTTTAGTTTTGTTTTTTCCATCGTCGCCCTCGATTTCCCCTTGTTGGGTTCCCCATACTCCTTCCACTCTGAACAGGCTTTATGAGTTCTACGCTTCAGACCCTCCAACATTCTACCTGGCTCTCCCTTAATAGGAAGACCATTTGGTGATGAAATACTCCCTTCTTCCACCCATCCTCTATATAATTTTTCACACCTCCTTTGCCATTCTTTCCCTTCTTTACCCCCTTTAACCTCTAGGTAGGATTTTAACGTCTTTATCACCTTCTCAACTTCTTGTTTGGACATCTTCCTAATCTTTAAATCCCAATTTTATAACCTTAGTTAGTTAATCTGTAATTCAAATTTTTAATTAGTTAATTACTTTATATTTATATTATATCTATTATATTTGTATAACTATTATATATATATTTAAATATTTATTTTGGTTATTTTATAACTAATTACTTATCCTCTACTTGCCCGCCCACACACTCACTCACTCACTCAGTAACCATCCAATGCAATTTAGGTCTCGTTTACCAACAGCTTGATATTTTCATTGCATTGCGATCCTACTTTCAGTCCGCGTTTTACTAACCGGCCCTCCACCGTTCACAATTTCACTTCACAGACATGGATTAATTCAACATGTACAGGAAAAATGAAACATAAATAGATAGAGACATTAAAAGTGAAAAACAGTTTTAGTATCCTCTAGTCATCCGTTCACACATTCTCTCTGTAACCATCCAGTGCAACTCATAGCAGCTGAATTGTTCCATTCTGATGTACAATATTGGTGTTCCATATCTTCAGGGACTGGCAGAAAAGTCACATTATTTGCAGCTCTGTACTAGTTTATCTGATTCACCTAATCAACAGAGTAAGGGATTTGTTCATTAATTAAATTGGATGTGTTAGCTCGGGAAAAGTTCAAAAACATGAAATTGCTGCCGGTCCTCGGGAGAGATCAGAGAACCTATTATATCAACCTATCTACGGTTCTATATATGTGTTCCAGAAGAAGTAATTTAATTTAATTGGAAAGCAATTCCCACAGATTAACTAATTGACGACATCGATCAAGTTGACTGCAGAATCCGCTTGGAGAAAGTAGTAATAGTGAAATGTTTACTTCTGTTGTGCATTTACTCAGATTATGCGTACATGTTTTGTATTCGTGATGAATTTAGAACAATTTCAAGATTTTATTTTAAATTTTAACATGGACCATTTGTGTGTTCATTAGTGGCAAAACCCCCTAATTAAATATTTTTTTGTTACACAAAATGTGGAAAAGTCAAAAGGGGGTGGATACTTTTCAGAGCCACTGTTTACATGTTAGGACCCTGAAGATTTGTCATTAATATACAATGTATACAATATACATTTATGTTGAGAAATGCCAGGTATTTTAGCTTTTGGTGCAACCCATTTACATGCAGCATGTTTGGTATTAAAGTTATCAGCTGAACATGAGGGGGACACATTAGGACATAGGACATTAGGACATAGGAACACTATGGACAAAACACTATGGACAAAAAATATCCATAGTGTTCCTATCATTGAGGATGGTCCAATAAATCTGCTTCTACCATTGACAGACACAGATCCCCTCTCTCCCCCTTGATCCTATGCCCTTCACAGCTCCTCACCCTTCTTTGTTACATTCAGCAGATACAATGTCAGACTCCTCCAGGCCTCTGCATGCATGGAGTTGTCTGATACCTGGAATCCATTGAAAGGGTGGACAGTAAGGATAACAAACAGTTCTGCTCAAATCCCTGTTATTTAAACAAGAATTGTACATATGTCATAATATATTTAGTGTCATATTTTGTGGATAGTGTACTGTGGCAACCCGGGAGATGAGGGGCAGCCAAAGAAACCAGTGAATGGCCGGTGACCCAGGTCCAGGCAGGGATGAGTGATTCGGTCCCGGCCTTACCATCTACCGCTCCTCAGTCAACCAAGGAGGAGTACAGCTGCACCTTTTCAGCTATTTGGGGAGCAGAATAGGATAAAACCTCACCAGTCTAAGATACTGTGTGGGTGGGCCCGGTCTGAGCTCCCTGGTTGCCACAGTATATAAAGTGTGAACATCGTTTTTGTTCTGTATTAGTTTAAACTATCATCAAGGGTTGAACTGTTGAAACACACGTCTATAAAGAATGCAAAAACTGCTATCCCCTCTGGGTCAGACTTGGCCTGCTTCATTGTCCAGCCTTCCCTCAGAGTTACAAGGTGGACCTGAAACACGAGAAACAAAAGTCACATCATACATTAAAAAATCGTTTGTTGAGGACAGCTTAAAGTATAATAGTTCTGGGAATGAGGTGAATGCGATCATATTAAATACATGAGCCATATCCGTGATGTTTTCTACCAGTTAATGAATTATTTTCTCGTGATTACAATTAGCCTGTCCTCCCAAATTAGGCGTCACCAGCCGCCTGTGACTTCTTACTATTCATTATTGCTCAGACTAATACAATTTACAGTTGTATCGTAAAAACTCTTTACCTAATACGTAACATATAACACCTTGATAATTCACTTTCAATGCCTTTATTATTGTTATTGTGTCATTTCATCTATTCATTAATAAATGACAATGAAGACTTGAAACACACTTTTGGTATCTAACCTCCATAGGGTATCTGACTGACTCCACTGTGTGCTCCGAGCCTGGGTGCCAGATGTCACCTCCCCAGTGGAAATGAATCACATCCGCTGTGTAAGGATGTGAGAGCCCCCCTCCAATCACCTCCACAATGCCTTCCTCCAACACACAGCTCACTGTGTAGAAGTATTGAATTATAAGTGCTATTCTGTATTCACTATAATTGAGAAAACAATGTTTCCTGAGATAACTGTCAAGGCAAGGACTTTTACATATATACTATGAATGTGCCCAAAGATAGTACCTGTGTGTCCATTGTTAGAAAGGGACTTAATAATGTTTGGATTTTTTATGTTACTAATGGTGAGGTTGCGGAGACTTGGGTCAAATATTAGCTGGTTAGGATTTATGTTGATTGGTGACTGCTTAACCCCCCCACACTGAGAGTTTGGGAGTGAGGCCCAGAAAGAAGGACTGACCTCTAAAGAGGGAAATGAAACAAAAGCCTCTGTTAGTCAGAATGTTAGCTTGTTTGAGCTGTGTATCTCATTGCTATTATTTGTAACTATGTGACATCTCTTACCACAACCATTGTGGCACCAGGGCTGATCTAAAAAACACGTTTGAAAATACATATCAATTTACTGAACATATATACATATTTATTCAGCTTTTCTTTTAGTGAAGATACGCACCTGCAACACCTTGTGAACAGAGAAGAATGCACACAAATGTCTGAAACAGAAAAAAGGCAATTATTTTGTGCATGTTTGTTTAGCTATTGCTATGATTAGACTTATGTTTAAAAAGTTCACATGTCATAATCTCTACCTAAGGTCTTACCCACTTAAAAAACATTGTTGTTTCATAAATGTTATTAATACCCAAGGAAATGTTGAAAATAAATGTTGCCTGGCTACAGACGCTATTCACCGTCAAAAACAATGTTTCCATGCCAACGATTTAAAAAAGCTAGATTACAACGGAACTTTTCCCGCTTTAACACATTTATTTTCTTAATTGTGGATTTATTTCATAAAAAAATAATAAATTCCACATACATTCTTAAGTCTTCTACAAGGCTCGATTTTACTGCGATGGGTTCAGGATAAAATTACCTTAGATGATAGTCCATGAATATGAATATATCTGCCCGATGATCCTAGACCTGTTACAACGACAGCTCTTAGAATAGTCGAGAACGCCCACTCTCCACTGCGCAAAATCGTAATATCCGAGGCGCACGCCGGACATTGTTTCAAAATCAGCCAAGATGTCTGGTGGATCGATGGTAACGAACGAGCGCCATATGCGAGACAATAACTACAACAATAACCTTTCAGAGGACAGAATGGATGTTGATATAGACCAAGGACACAACGTAACGCATCGCGGAGATTTGGAGGGTGGAATACAAGCCCCTAGTTCATCAAATGGCAGTGGAGGGGAGGACGATGAGTCGGAGGCCATTGATAGGGAAAGAGAACCCGGGAGCTCGAGTAATCAGCGCTCCGGGGAAGGCGTAGTGTTGGGCTGCGGCAGGGAGCAAGAGGTGTCTGTCGAAATCGGAGAGACGTATTTATGTCAGCGAGCCGACAAGACATGGCGTAAGTACTTGTTTGTAAACCTGAATTGTTAGGTGTTTTTAAAGACTATAGCTACGTTTCAAAGCGGACGGTGTGTCCTGACGTTCAGTATCATATCATCTGTTACTCAAGAACAATTTAGTGCTAGGTATTTTTGTTTCTTGAAATATTCATGGGTAGAATTGTGCATGTTTTAATTTTTTTAAGGCCATCATTAAGATCAACGTAAACCAGCTGGAAGGAATAGCCACCTAGCTAGTCCTTTTGACAGATATGGCTGTGTACGGTTCATTTTAGAACTCTCTTTTTCAGATTCTGCTGAGGTAATCCAGTCGAGGCTGAATGAACAGGAGGGCAGAGAAGAGTTTTACGTACACTATGTTGGATGTGAGTGACACATGTTACTTTACTTTTACTACTACTACTGTCTATGCTACTTTATCTTTTAATTCACCTGTCCTCTATCTTCCTCTATCCTTTCTTCCTTGTCTTTCTCCCTCCTCTCTACCTGTGTCCGGCCATGTAGTTAATAGACGCCTGGATGAGTGGGTGGGCAAGGCTCGTCTGGCCCTGACCAAGACTGCGAAAGATGCAGTGACAAAGATTGCAGAGGGTGGAGGAGGTGGTGAGCTGGGGGAGCAGCCTGAGAGAAAGATCACCCGTAACCAGAAACGCAAACACGATGAGATCAACCATGTACAGAAGGTAGACTGCTAAGAAATTGTGAGCCGCTTGAGCCTATGGACTATATTCCCTCCTTAACACACACACACTTTCAATTCCTTGTTGAGAATGTGTGTTCTTCAGTCTGTTTAGTTTGTAAATGTGCTCTCTTCTCTTTTTGTACCGCCTCTGGCTCCCCACAGACATACGCAGAGATGGACCCCACCACTGCTGCCCTGGAGAAAGAACATGAGGCTGTAAGTGTGATGAATTGATGCAGGTTATGTTGCAAGCACATGCAGCCCATACTGTCCTCTTCCTTCTAGGGTCAATATAAAATATCAATCCCATGATCGTACTGAACAGCTCTTGACAAGAATATATACTGCCTTGGTCATTTACAAGGAAGGCAGCCATCCCCAAACTGGAAGTATGAAAGATGGAGCATCCTCCATTCTTGTTTATCATTCTCACCACCCTGCATCATATAGAAGGCCTCAAAGGCTTGGTAAAAAAACAAATTGACAATTAGGAATACATTTCTTAACAATGTGTGCATTGTGCAATTTATATGTTCTATTTGTCTCTCTTAATTAGTCTGCAATGTTTTTAAAACTTTTTTTAAACTGCATTTACATTAAAACTATAGTATAGTCTATTAGGCCTACTTTTTTGTTTTATGACTGTTCTCTATTTCAAATTGATTTGGAAAGCTTATTTAAAGCATATTTGTATAGCTGAAACAGATGGAATGTTTTTGTTGCAGTAGGCCTTAGTCAACCCAATAATGCAGCAGTACATGTCACCATTGGCAGTGACTTAGACTGCTGGACCAACATAGGACACTTGTTGCTTTGTGTAAAATTTATTTTAGTTTGTAAAGCCTAGTGTGGTCCAGTGCAGTGGTTCTCTAACACCTCCCAGATGTCTCATAGTTTTGTTATTCCTCAGATTTAGCTTAACCCGAATTAAATAGACATGGGCTTAATAAAGATCTTAATTTCAGTGTGCTAGCTTTGGAATAAATCTAAAATGTGCTGTGGCTGGTGGTACCACTGGTCTAGTGGTCCAAGTCGCTCCAATCCGGTGTACCTTTACTGGTTCCAAATGGGTTTGAATCGAACACACAGGTTTCTTTTTAACTAAATCCTCCCTCAGTGATTCACCATTATCTCTATCAATAAAAAACACAAAATGAAATATGCCCAAAATATATCTTAATTAATAACTGATAGCCAGTTGGGGAAAGTAAAAATGTGCCCTTGCCACTCCTTTCCTCTCACCCAGATCACCAAAGTGAAGTATGTGGACAAGATCCAGATTGGCAACTTTGAGATTGACGCCTGGTACTTTTCCCCGTTTCCAGAGGACTATGGCAAGCAGCCCAAGCTGTGGATCTGCGAGTACTGCCTCAAGTACATGAAGTATGAGAAAACCTTCAGATACCACCTGGTCAGTGACTGATGGCTCCATTGATGTGATATTTCTTGTTTAGCTACCATATGTTGTTAACATTAGATGCATGATTCAGCCAGCATGCACAGGAAAAGCGATCAACCTTGTGCTTACCTTGGCAGATAAGGAAAGGAGTTGTCAGTTTGAGAAACGCAACCCTTTGAATGGAGAGGTTCGGCAAGCTGCCATAAAGAGTTCCCAAGGAGCAATTATGATTTACTGTTTTTCTCAATGACAGCATATTTGTCTCCATGCCGGCACTTGGATTCAATCTAGCAACGTTCAGGTTTATGGGCAGATGCTCTATCTGCTAAGGCTTCTGCAGCATAGTCCAGAGATATTCAACTCTTACATGGTTCAGAGCCTGCTGGTTTTCCGTTCTATGAAACTATGAATTGAACCCATTTGGGGTCCAGCGTCCCTGATTAGGGGGAACAGTGCAAACAAGCTAAGGAGCAGGCGATAAATGTTTAGAGCACTGGGCCAGTAACTGAAATGCCGCTGGTTTAAATCCCCAATTGATCGTTGCGCTTAATCCTAAATGCACTTGAAAATCCCTCCCAACAAGATTTAGCTGAATTACTAAAATGTCCATGTAAAATGTTTTTGTCCCTTTGATTCTTCGCTTCCTCCAGTCCCAGTGTCAGTGGAGGCAGCCGCCTGGTAAGGAGATCTACCGAAGGAGCAACATCTCTGTGTATGAGGTGGATGGACGAGATCACAAGGTGAGAATACAGAAGGCGGAACTGGCAGAATTACTGCAAAACTGCTATTTATTCGGATAAGCTCTATAAAATCCATTTGATTGGTTAGTCCACGAAGAACCTAAACCTGGACTTCTCGATCTATGGCTCTGATTTGCGTGTTTGTGAAATCCCCTCGTCTCATTACGCAGTATTTAGCCCCTATGAAATGCAATGCAGTCGAACCAGCTGTCGATGTTCATGGGTCTCATGTGTTCCGTAGATCTACTGTCAGAACCTGTGCCTGTTGGCCAAGCTCTTTCTGGATCACAAGACCCTCTACTTTGATGTGGAACCTTTCGTCTTCTACATTCTGACTGAAGTCAACCGCCAGGGAGCACATATTGTGGGATACTTCTCCAAAGTAAGTGTTGGGAAAGGGGTCTGTGTTTTTCCATTGGCTCTTAACTGGTAATGGTGTTTCATTTATCAAAGCAGCATAAGCATAAATAGTATGTCCACTTCGCAGGAGAAAGAGTCGCCAGATGGGAACAATGTGGCGTGCATCCTGACCCTCCCACCCTACCAGCGCAGAGGCTATGGAAAGTTCCTCATTGCCTTCAGTGAGTGGGAACATACATAGACCCCTGACTGTTACAACTGCTTTAATTGCTGTTAATTGAAGTCTTTTGAGTCAGGATTATGTCACAATACACTAAGTAGCTCCTTGAAATTCTCTTCTTGTTCCTTTATATGTTCCACATATCCGCAAGTCGGCCACAAAGTGTCAGACCACGCAAAGTTACAGAGCGGTGTTGCCGAGTGCTGAGGCACATAGTGTATTAATGCCAGGGTTAGGGGGTCGGTTCAGGTACTAGCCAGCCTCCGTCTTTTACTATTTTCTGCTCTAATTATATTCTCTCATTCATCTCTACCTCACACTCTGTCGTCATGTCTAGGTTATGAACTGTCTAAGTTGGAGAGCACCGTTGGTTCTCCAGAGAAGCCCCTGTCAGACCTGGGCAAGCTGAGCTACAGAAGCTACTGGTCCTGGGTGCTGCTGGAGATACTCAGGGACTTCCGGGGCACTCTCTCCATCAAGGACCTCAGGTACGCGTTACACACACAGACAGAGGCAACCTGTTCCTCCATAACATAAACACATCCATCCACGTGCACATATATGAAGTAGACATTTTAATTAGTGCTGAAATGATTATTAGACTAACTCAACTTACTCAACTAGTAAAATCTGTCAACTGCCGTTTTGGCCATTGATTTGTCACTTACATGCACCAACTGTTGTACACTTCTCACCAAGCTGCTTGGTGATGGTCTTGTAGCCCATTCCAGCCTTGTGTAGGTCTACAATCTTGTCTTTGACATCCCTGGACAGCTCTTTGGTCTTGGCCATGTTGGAGAGTTTGGAATCTGATAGATAAATGCTTTACATTTTCAATGTTTCTTATTTATAAATGTAAAAGAAACATTTACATTTTGTATCACCTTGTTGTTTGACTTCACATGTTTTTATTTTGTGAATTGTGTATAACAATGCATTAGTAGGCTATACAAATCCCTTAGTACAGTGTGTAGAAATTGGAAATCTCTCACTCCAAAAATCTATCCAATGTGAAGAAGAATTACTAAGAAGTAATTTGTTCCAATTACCTGTGTTTCTGTAGATCATTGTGCACTAACATAGTTTGCAGCCTTAAAAGCACTTCATTCTCTAGAAAGGGCATCAAGTTAACTACCAACCCCCATCCCTATACACCATAAAACACAACGGGTATGCTGTGTAATGAAACGCATGCATAGCCCAATCTCTCAATCCCAATTGATGACTTCACACATTCAGCCCCAGATTCTCATTGCCCCTGTCTTCCCTCTGTCTTCCCACACTCCTAGTCAGATGACCAGCATCACCCAGGGTGACATCATCAGCACGCTGCAGTCGCTAAACATGGTAAAGTACTGGAAGGGCCAGCATGTCATCTGTGTCACACCCAAACTGGTGGAGGAGCACCTCAAGAGCGCCCAGTACAAAAAGCCACCAATCACAGGTGAGCGCTACTTCATTTTCATGTGTCATAGGCTCTGTCTCAGTTAGCACCATAATTCCCCACATTGGAAGTTTATGTGGGTCTTTTGGACTCTAGCAGCACTGAGACAGGTACACATACAGTGGAAGAAAAAAATGATTTTGCACGTTTGACCACTGACAAAGAAATGGTCAGCCTATAATTTTAATGGTAGGTTTATTTGAACAGTGATAGACAGAATAACAACAAGAAAATCCAGAAAAACGCCTTTCAAATAAATTGTACATTGATTTGCATTTTACTCAGTGAAATAAGTATTTGATCCCCTATCAATCAGCAAGATTTCTGGCTCCCAGGTGTGAATTCATAACTTTTTTGAAATATGTTTTTCTGGATTTTTTTGTTGTTATTCTGTCTCTCACTGTTCAAATAGACCTACCATAAAAATTATAGACTAATCATTTCTTTGTCAGTGGGGAAAGTACAAAATCAGCAGGGAATCAAAATGTTTTCCTCCACTGTAGGAGCGCCGCTTTAGACCAGCTGCCCCACTTGCAAGCTCTTGCCTTTTCATAGATCAGTGCAGGCTTTTAAGATTTGCAGGTCCCATGACCGCCACTTGTATTCTTTACCCACAATCCCACTCTCCTGCCGCTGCTCTTCATGTTTTTCATTGTGCTCTTTTTCTCTGCAAAGCTCGGGGGAGGGAGCTAGTTTTGCAATAGTGTATATAGTGATGCTGTTGTTTTCTAGGATAATTGTCGTATTAATGCTCTGTGTGTGTGAGAGCCTGACCCTGTTCCTCTGTCTTCTCAGTTGACACAGTGTGTCTGAAGTGGGCCCCGCCCAAACACAAGCAAGCCAAGTTCTCCAAGAAGTGAGGTTAGGAGCTTTGATGCCAGGCCTCCTAACCAATCAGCGCACACGGCATTCATTTTTTTTGGTCCCTTCACTTTCCCCTACCCTCAACCAATTTAAACTCTGTTTTAAAGAGAAACCAACATGTACATTACTAAAATCATTCAGTATTTTCTGTTTGTTATTTTTAAATAAACAAGAATAGTGGTATTAACTTTAGTGGTCTTTTCTTTTATTATTTGTGAATTTTATTCAAGTGTTTCCAACAAACTCAATAGATGTTTTTTAGGAATCTTTATCAGCTACTAAGAACACGAAGTTGTAGAGTACTCGTATTTTAAAGTAACAATGGTTGCACTTCAAAATAAAATAACTACTAAATTGTTAAATAACAAAAGTGTTTTATGTCACTTTGCCTTTAGTGTTAAAGGGATATAACATGATGAAAGACTGCAGAATTCACGTGTCAGTGTTTGGTGTTTTTCTACATGGTCCTGTGTGACTACAGTTGACTTAACAGTTGGCTATATTGTCATGGTGACCCATAACAAATCCCAAATGCATGTCATGGTAATAGCAGCGGTGAACCTTCACATTTATTTACTTTTGCGGGTTTTAAGACCCTATTTTGCCAACATACCATCCTTTAACTACAGCTTAACCTTCCATTTTATCTTTTAGACATTTAGCATACTCTCTTAAGGTGTCTGGGAAACCTTTCCTTCATTGAAGCCATTAGTTGGCAAAGTTGGTGCCAGAGAAATCAAAGTTAAATGCATGTTTTTTTAGGTGGTGGGGGTGTGGGATTACACAAGTTTATTAAAATACACTTGAAAGATTATTATAGATTATAATTCCTTTTGGTTTTTTTTGCTTTCGGATGATTGGCAGGGACTCTGCTGTCCTGGCTTCAACGGGAAGCTTTGTTCCACCATTGAGGTGCCAAGAGGGAAGAGTTTTGCCTTGGCTGAGCAGGAGCTGCCCACCTGTAAGGGTTTAGTGGCCAAAAGACATGAAGTGGCAGATCAGAGTGCAAGGGATGGGTTGCAGGGTTTAATCTTAGCCAGCAGGTTCCCTTTGCTGCACCATTGGCAGGCACTATGGTCTTGTAGTGGAAGCAAGCTTCTACCAGAAGCCAATGGAGCTTGTGGAGGAGCGGGGTGAAATGGGTGAATTGGGAAAAGTTTAACACAAGACAGGCTGCAGCGTTCGGCTTCAGTTGCTGGGGCTAGATGGCACAAGCGGGGGGAACCCAGACAGGATATGACAAGTGAATGGATCAGAACCTGAGCCGCTTCTTGTGTAAAGTAGGGTTGTATTTTGCGGATGTTGTACAGGATGAATCTACAAGTGCGACTCACCGATTTGAAGTTTGCAGAGAATATCAGGTTCTTGTCAATTGTCACGCTAAGGTACTTTGCGCTTTGTGAGGGGACCACTGTGGAATTGTCGATATTGATGGGCATTCCAAAACACTAGTCAACTGAATCATTCTGTTCTGTTCATTTAAAAGATTCTGATCTTTTGTCAAACCGCTTAATTAAATTTTGTGACCATATTATTTACTGTGATAGCTCTCTATGGAGCCAAATTGAGCTCAAATGTATTGAACGTAAGAAAATAAAAACATAACTGAAATATTCTTTGAAGTTTCACAAAAAATATTTTATGGTATAAAAAAAGCTAAATTCAGTCATCAGAAAAAATAGATTCCAATGTGTTGAAAGTGTATGCTTAACTCAATGAATTGATTTTCCATGTTCAATTGTAACATTTCTTTGTTCAATCAAGTTTTTTTCACTTTCGCTTCTTGCAAATACAATTTCTTCCCACAATTGTTTGAAAAAATATTTCAATTAAGTTTTCATTTTTTTACGTCCAATACATTTGAGATCAATTTGGCTGCATCAAATTATTCAGTCTTCAGAAAAGAATAGCATAGCAAAGAAAAACAGCAACCAAGAGTTATATTTCACAGACCATGTTTGGTTTATTAGGAGGATCTTTTCCTATTTTAGGCTGAAAACACAATAACAAGTTTTCTGTCTTATTCACACAACGAATGCTTGGCTCTTTAAAGGAGCATGTACATCTATTCAAATATTTACCTTTAAGACCGTTTTTTTTTTTTAAGAAAGGTTTGCATTTAAGAACACCACCTAGCATACTTTGTTGGCTTTTAATCAATGTCTTCTTTCTGTGATGATCTGTCCCATCTTAGACAATATTCTCTCTAAGGCAGATGAAGTTGCCCCAACACAATCTGTGTTTCACTAATTTTGACAGCCTACGGAGGACAAATATGCAGTTTCTCCACCACTCCAATGGATCAAAATCACAGGGTAGAAGAGGTTCCTCCAGGTATGAGCTCATCTCAATGACGGTTTTAGCAGATGGATTTCTTGTTTGGCACACGCACCTCTAGTACTGTGCAAAGTCCTCTTACAGAGTTGCCCTTGTTCCCGGGGCCTGAGTTTCTCCCTCTATGGGTCTGCTCTTGGCTCAGATTGTGCATTCTCTGTGTATGTTGGTGTGACTTGGCTTGTAGCTGCATTTATGCTTTTTGCACTGTCATAAGCTACGCTGTCAATAATTTCTTATTCAAAATATCTTCCTCTTCCCTCTGATCTGTTTGGCCAGCATCTCCTTGTCCTCGCTTTCCTCATCCGACTCGCCAGCCTTCACCTTCAGCTCCTCCTTCTCAAGATCCTCCAACCCTGCTTTTTGAATGTAGGTTCCATGAGTGTAGCCTTAATCAGCAATGGTTTTGTTATCAAAGGACCAAACCTTCTAACCATTCCTGAGCACAGTAACTCAACCATCTCCATTACAGGCCTCTGGAATGAAGCTGCTCTCTGCCATGATGTTCCCATCCTCTGAAGTCCTCTGGTCATTACAATTACCTTTTTGATCCCATGACAAAATTTAAATATAACATAGACAATGTAAATGTGGGTAAAACATGCAGTATGACTGTTTATATGAGAGTAATTTTATATATATTTCTATAATTATCTTCTGCCTCCCACTCTCCCCTTACTTCCACTGTGGCTTCCTCAAAAGGGCAGAGCACACACAAGCCTTAGAGATGATCTTCAATTCCTTAGTTGTTAAGGTTTCAAGTGTGGTATTAGACGAAGTACTGGCCAGAGTAGTGATGATTGCGTCCTTCATGTCACAGCACCTTTTCAACATATAGTCTGTTGAATTCCATCGTGTGGGAACATCTTGCTTTACATGCAGCTCTGGCATTCCCATTTGTCACTGGATGGCAGCCATTCTCCCTGTGCCAATTGTGCTTTTGTTGAAATACCGAACACAGGACTTCACCTTGTCAGTAGTCGGCTTCAGTGGTCTAAGGGCATCCTTAACCGGAAGGTTGTGGGTGTCAGCAAAACCTCTTGCCTCAGAGTTCCGTGTTTGGACCTCAAATGCTGATGGAGATTGACTGTCAATCCCAAAGCCTTCCATGGGTTGACAGATTGCAAATAGTGCACCTGGCAATATTTTAATGTTGTTTTGTAAAGACGGTCCAAATATGGTTCCTTCGCCGCGGTTCACTTATCAAGTTTTTTCTCTGCAACTGGCACGCACGTAGCGTGTTTGTGATGTTAATATAGACCTACGTAACGCGCACTGAAATTTTCACATACTTTTTAAGATAAATAAAATATATTTACGTATTAAAAATATATTTTATTGATTGGTGATTGGTTTATGTCCTGAATGTTTCATCATGAATGTAACCTCCCAGAATTCCTTTGACGTAATTAAAACTGAAACATATTTGAAACTGTAGAAGAGGCATTCATTGTTGCTTCCATGATTATTTTATTATTTATAGTTGTTATAGTTATTGTGACATCTAATAGGTAATCCATGTTTTTTGATTATGACTTCACCCACAGCCTTTTCTTTCTGTGCAATAGGTGAATATGTGACCTTCTGGATCAAAGTTTTAGCCATGTAGGCTACATGCAATAGAGTTGGGTTGAATAGGCCATTGTAATGGTAGGCATTAGTTACTTATCAGTTAAAATCTCAGATTTTGACATGACAGTTTAAAATATCAACAAAAAAGTAATTATACAAAATGTGTAATAAATGATAATGTGGTGGTTGGGAGGGTGCCATTTTTTTCAGTTCTTGTACATGCCCCCAAAAAGGTCTGTGCATGGCTCTGGGAGTTACTACGGTAAAGTTGGTGGAAAATCCATTAAAGTTGATACCGATACCCAGTCCTAGGTGACACGCAGATGTTTGAAATGTAGAGTGTTAGAAATTGGCTTAACCAGCAGAAACAGGGGAAGAGAAGGTAGATACATGAATGAAAGGATGACAAGGGTGGCAGCCCACAGACCAAATCTGTTAGCTGACCAAGTCAGTCAGCCATGGAGGGGTGGGGAAATCCGGGCTGGTCGAGAGGAAAAGGGACAGAGGTAGTAGAAAAATGTGGAAAGAGAGTAGGGTTAAGGAGGCAGACTCAGGAGGCAGGAGGGGAATGCCAAGACATGTTAAAAGAACACATAGTTGGTAGAAGAATGGGCGGCAGGGGTATCTTTACGGGGTTATCCATGTCTCCATTAGGGCCAACAAGTTGGATGATTTAAGGGCAAGAGGCTGAGATAAGGTTCGCTATTCCACATGCGGCCAAAAACCAGGGATTCCACATTGGTTGTACATGTAGGATACAGCAGTTTAGAATGATTTGCATGACAGGGAGGGGGGCGTCTAAGATGCCGACAAGGGGAGGAAAGGGTTAAGCTTACCAAACTAGATATTAACAACAAAGATACTTGAGTTGGAGAGTGAGGCCTTCCTCTACAGCCCTCCTTGACTAACTCTTAACAACTTGGCAGAACGTCTGTGTTTCAGCAACAACAGAGCCACTAACAAGATGGCTACTGTCAGCAGGCACTGGAGAACCACAGGTACTGAAAATACTACGACCAATTGCCAATTGCCAGCCACAGGTGAAGAGAAAAGCCCACAGATTTTAAAGAGGTATAGCCAGGAAGGCAGTTAAGGCCACACCCCTAGTTATACCTGTATAAATTAGGAACAATACAGAAAATTGGACATAAACTAAACCAAGTACATAGACACAAGTACCGAGCAATCAGCAAGTACAACAACAAGGATTAAGGTTAGGCTATGTGAAAAAAACTACACACAATGTCTATACGTCAAGCAAAGCATTACCACTAACAATTTAGGATAAAGTGAAATATACTTACATTCTTGAGAAGCTGTAGTCCCAGAACACAGATGAAGCACAGAGTGTTAAGATGCTCTGAGGTATCTTATATAGCCAGGGATGCAGTTGAGGCCACAGTCTGTGTAATACCTGGATAAATAAGGAGCAATACAGCAAATTGTACTTAAACTGAAGCTGTACTCCCAAAACACAGATGAAGCACACCTTTAGACCTCCACTCGCCTTCCAATTCAGGAGTTACTGGCTGTACGCGTTTTTTTTCCAGCCCTACTCTAACAACTGATTCTTGGGTATCAATTCAGTCAGACGAGCTGTAGGTCAAGGTTGGCATAATAGGGTGTTAAAAACTGCAGAAGCAAAAACCTTTATTAATTTAGAAGCAGTACATTCTTATTGGCTAATCCCGCTCAGGTAATATGAAGGTAATTAGATGCGCTTTCCCCCTCATCCCCTCCCTTCCTGACCACTGTTCTGGTTCGACCGCATTCTTCCGAATTTCCACCTGAAACGGATTCAAATAGCGGCTACAGATAACGGTAAACTATTGTAAAATAACTGTTTTCGGTACACTTTTTCCCTCAACAACGTCGATGGGTGTCGGAGATGAAGTTATTGAATGAGTTTTGACCAGCAATTTAATCTACCAGGTTACTTTACACCGGCCTTAACCTTTTTCATACGGTAAACTGCACGTACCTTCACTCAGGTAAGCAAGGACCAGCGTTTTCCGTTCCGCTCCTTTGATATACAACGGCTTGATTGTTCATGTCAGTAATGAGTTAGGAATTTGAGTAGGACTTTCGAGACTGTTTCTTCCTAAAACTGTTTACCCTAATCATTTTGAAATAGAATGGTGAATTCAGGCATCCAGTTGATCGTTTTTTTGGCAGTCACCAGTAAGTATAATTTCATAAATTTTCATACAGCTTGTTAAAAAACTCATACTATGTTACTAATAATCGGATTACTTACATAATGTATCTAACACAAAATGTACTTTTACCTTTTCACTTAAAAGAAACCATTTCTACAATGGCTGAATATTTTTTGTAATTTTCTATAGATTTGAAGACCGCAACAGCTCAAGGTGAAGTAAAAGTATTAGCCTAGATTTTGTCTGTGGGCTTTCCTCTAGTATTACTGTAGAATAATTGAATTGCCACTTGATCAAAGTTCTGTTTTTTACTCCATCAGTGTGTGGACGACCACCACTGGGGAATCGCATTGTGGGAGGAAGTGAGGCGCTCGAAGGGGCGTGGCCATGGCAAGTGGACATTCAGATGGGTGCCAGTGGGCACGTTTGTGGGGGGTCGCTCATTGCCAAGGAATGGGTGCTGTCTGCCGCTCACTGCTTCCCCAAGTAAGACTGATGCTTGTGGCATTGGCGGGGCATATAATGTGTGTAATCTGTGATCTTATCTCTTCGTATTGGTTAAATTGCTTATTTAAAAACGATTGCAAAAATAACAATCTGGAATTCCTCATCTCCAGTGCCCCCCAGAGTTATTGGCCCCTGTAGGTTAAATATGAACAAAAAAAGCTTGTAGTTGTTTATCAGCTTGTTCCTACACTCACAAAAATCATATGAATCTAACTTATTTCAGTGAACATATAAGAAAATACATTGTTATAAATATGAGGTGACGCATAGGCTCAACTCCCTTACTCATCAATCAACAAATGGATGATATGATGCAAAAAGGTGTTCTCATTCACAAGTTAGGCAATGGCTTTAAAAAGATACATGCAACACACTTGAAAATACTAATCTCCACTATTAGGGCAATAATTAAGACATTTAAAAAAAAAATCTCCAAGGATCAAAGTTGAGAAGAATTAAGAATTCATTATCATTTTGAGAACACCAAGTTTCCAAAACTCGGTTTTCAGCAGAAAGCTTCCTTCCTTGTCTTTTCCATTCCAGGGACTAATCACAGCGTTCTCTGATAATCTGTGGTAGGGCTTTAGTTGATAACGACCACAAAAAGCACAAATTGTAAAATAAACAACATACCAACAATAGACTGGAGGGTGTAACTTCATTGAAAGAACAACGTTAAGGGTGATCCAGTTGCCTGCAGAAAAACCTTTCTCAACGCCTGTTGACAATGACCATACCAAACATTTAGAGTGTATGTGTATCCCGATTGATGTTTGTAATGAAACAGAATGTGAGCTTGCGAGATCAGGATGGTTGTACAAGGCTAAAAGAATGCCCCTGCTGTCACCAAAACACTAATGAAAGCATCTGGTGTTTGTAAATGTAACTGAACATTAATTAGAACCAGGTTCTATGGGCTGATGAAAAAAACCCATCTGTAACATCTGTTATGTTTTGGTGCTATTTTACTTTTAAATGCTCTGGCAACTTTGTTAGGACACCTGGTAACATTTAACCTGTCTGCCTCTGCCAGTTGTAAAAAAAACTGGGCTGTCATTGGATCATCCAGCTATACAACAATCCTAAGCACCTCCAAATCCACATAAATGGTAATCATACCTTCATTGAAAAGCTTTTGGACTAAACTGATGTTATGTAGGAATGTTATCAAGTCCCGTCCTGTGCTCTAACACCTCATCAAGATGACTCAGAGTTATGTTGGCAAAAGGAAGGCGCACAAAATATAAAATGCAGGAGTTCCAATAATCGTGTAATTTGTGTTTTAAATAATTAAGTGTTTTTTAATCCCAAAAAAAAGGTTCCCTCAATCAGAAGGTTAAATTCATATTATTTCTTATGTAAGATCAAGTTTATAAACAGCCCTAACATTGTCTAGACTGTATTTAACTGGAGAAATTGGTGGAAAGCGGAACCTGTATTTACAGTGAATCAACTTCCGACTGGGTGTAGGGTTGAAGCTTGCTCAATGGTTAGAATGCTGGGACAGTAACCAAAATGTTGCATGTTCAACTTTCTGATGTGGTCTCAGGGGCAGTTGGGAAATGCAAATAAACCTTTACATTCCACACCAACACAGTCTACACGTTTGTACATTGTAAAAAAGTACAAATACACCTCCCTATTTACCGTTTGTTTTATTGTTCTAAAACGTCCCCGTGTTCCAACCCCTCCTCCCCTTCAGCCCCTTGGATGTCTCCTCCTATACCCTGTATGTGGGCCGCCACCAGCTCAATGGCTACAACCGCTATGAGAGTCAGCGGCGTGTGGCCCGAGTGGTGGTGCCATCATCCTACCAGGAGCCTCGGGAGGGTGGCGACTTGGCCCTGGTGCAGCTGGCCAAGCCTCTGGCCTGGAGCGAGCGGATCCAACCAGTCTGTCTGCCCAATGCACCTGTAGCGTTCCCCAGTGGCACCATGTGTTTCGTGACAGGCTGGGGCCACACACAGGAGGGAGGTGAGTTGTTGTGTGTGTGTGTATAAATAGATTGGAAGACCGTGGCCTAATATAAAAATACTTTATTAGCTAATAATAAAGTATAAAATATCTTTATTCAACTGTATAACTGCTATAAATTACTGTTAAGGTGTATGAGGTGGCCTGATGGTCAAAGCCATGTAGCCATGCCATCTAACCTGGTGTGAAAACGTCCTAGCTTCAGGACACATCCAAACAATGCCATGTGAAAAATAACAGTCAAGTGAAAATGTAAGTTCCTGGATAGGATAGAGTGGTGTGAAAATAAGTGGTGTTGAGACATTGTATGGTAACCAATGAGTGAAAGACGCAGATTGAATCAGTGGATTTAGCTGGTTTTCTGGGAGGATGGGTTCCTTGTATCTGATTCACTTAAGATATATCTTGAAAATTGTGCAATGCAAAACAGCGGCTTTGTGAAGAAAAAACAATCAAACCAAACCTACTCAATGGCCCTGTGTGTAGATTGTCATCCCTGATATTAAGATTTGTTTTGACTAGTACAAACATTATTAAACCAGGAATGTAGTGGTGTTACACATTGACCTGTGAATTTGGTGATGGAAGTTCACACCTATGTTCGATTACCATGACTATACAGTAAATGTTGTACAGCATTCACCATTTATCCATCAATTGTTACCGCTTCTCATCCCCAAAAGAAACGTTCCTACTGTCCCTTCCATTTCTCTAAACCCTACCCTTTGCGCCTGCCAACAGGGTCCCTATCAGGGGCGGGAGCTCTGAGGGAAGTGGCAGTTCCTGTTTTGGAGCAGGCTTCCTGCCAACGAATGTATCAGGTCCAGTCTTCTGAATCCGAGGCTGTGGCCATCCTGTCTGACATGATTTGTGCTGGCTACCAGGAGGGAGGCAAAGACTCCTGCCAGGTGGGGACTGATAGACAGAACACCCACATGCAGAAATACATGGGAGAACAGTAGAAAGGGAGAATGCTGAGATTAAACCCCGTCTCTGGTGGCGACTGAATATGTGGCTTGAGCCATTATTAGTTAACACCACAGCTTTTCACCTCTAAATATATTTTAAATGTCCTTCTCAGGGGGACTCTGGAGGACCCTTGGTCTGCCCCATTGGAAACCGGACATGGATCCAGGCTGGCGTGGTGAGTTTTGGACTTGGCTGTGCTCAGCGCAACAGGCCTGGAGTCTACGCCAAGGTGTCTGCCTTCGCTGATTTCATCAGAGCCACGGTCCCAGAGGTCCAGCTCATAGGTGGGGCCACACAGGGAGCTGCAAGCAGGACTCTGGTATTAGGGTACACACTTGCTTCACTGTTGATGCCCAGATAAGCTGCAAGACACCTCAGCCTACATACACCTGAAATTAATCTGTAGAGGGGAATGTTCATAGAAACAATGTTTTACAACCAACAAAATGTACCAAAAACATATTCAACTTGTTTTAAGATGCCCACCAGGTAGGCATAAGTGAAACTATGCGTAAAATATGAAATATTTATTATGGTGTATGTTGTAACTATGTTTAATTGGTTTAATTATATTTCAACATTTAACCTTACATGTCAAACAACTCATAAAATTACATTGATTACGTCAACAGGCCATGAAGAAGCTCTACATGTTCTGTTTCAGTACTAATAGCCTGATATTGGTCTTGTTAAACTGACAACTTAAGGAAAATGTGTATTTTGCTACATTATTTTGGGATGTAAATTGCATGATATGTGCCGATTTGTTCTAGAATAATATCACTTTATAATACCTCATGGTTCACTTCAAACGTAATGCCCCATCAGAACCAGAAGCTTTTTTAACTTTTGTAAGCAATGTAAATGTAAGCAAAAATGTAATAGTTTGATATCAGTGATGGTCAGTTCTTCCATTCATAGTGCAGTACATGATTTTAAGAGTGGTTACATTTCCTTAAGATGTCCCACTGGCCAAACCTTGCATAACATTGCAAACTTGATAGATACCACAAATCCACCTGAAACATAACGTTTGTGTTCATTTATCTGGTATGATTGAAGTTAAAAAATTTATGCTCTCACAGTTTCTTATGGTAGGAATGTCTGCAAAATTTCCAAATGGTAGATGCCATGTAGATTTGAAAAGAATCATGAGATCATTCATGGGGAACCTTGAACACCCTGCCATTAGGCAGTGGGCATGAGTCAAAGGGGAAATTATTTTCACTACCACTAAACTCAGAGGGCCCAATTATAAACGTTTGTTTATCTAATGAAATATTTTAGAAAAAGTTCACGTGTTGTACTGTGTGATTGAAGTGTGTTCATGATTTTACCTCTATTACCTTTTGGTAAAATCATATTTTATGATTGTAGGCTAAAGTACATTGTGTGACTTTATTTCATGGACTAATTCAAATGAATTCATAAAATTTACTTGCGTCATTGTTTTTATTAAAAATCTATTTCTTCCTTACCAAAAAGTGCTTTTGTGGCATGCATTTGATTTACAGAAAAAAAAACATGGACCATACATGATTCTGAAAGATCTGTTGGACAGTGAGCAAGGCCCTAACATTTGGGCTGTCTTGTTTGAGTGAACTTCGTATTCAAAAATGTGTGATAGCAATGCATAAAAATTGCTTTCTTTGTGTGTATCACTATGTCATCAAATCTATTCCCCAATACTTTTAGTTAAATTAAATAAATCTATTTTATAACCCAATATACTTTACTAACACAACCAATTTAATTGTGAAAAAAGTCCATATGGTTGGTTCCGACGACGCAGGACGCAACACTGTTATCCGACGTGATTGGAGCGGTGCAGAGCCTAGCCTGTTTTATTTATTTTCTAGCGTGGAGTGGCGCAGTTGAGAGAACGTTTTTTTCTTTCTCTTTCTTTGTCACGCGTTAACGGTAAACGTTGGTTAGTGTGCGACGTCTGACCAGATAAACAACGAATTGAGGGGTTTTAAAAGAGGAGATGGCGTCGAATGGTAAGTATACAACGAATAAATATATATATTGTATGAGAAATTATATTTGAAAGCAAACGGCAACCTCGTGATATGGCTAACGTTAGCTGGCTAGATTAAGATGATTTGGCTAGCTAACGCCATTTACAGCCTACAAATTGGTTAGTTTGTGTTAAATATACAGTCGATTTAAGCTAATTGGGGAATACAAAATAATATACTCTCGTGAAAAGTTAACCACATTGACTTTTGGCATATTAACATGTCAAGACGAAGATCATTTATAACTCGTTTTGACTAGCCGAACCAAAGACCGCTAGCAAGGTGCCTTTTACAGTACTGTAACTAGGCAAATTAGACAACCACCATTTTGTTTAGGTAGCTACGTACCTCACCAAAGGAACTGAGCAAAGACACGGGCTTTTGCTTGGTACTGTCCTTGATGTGGTCATCTTATTACGTAATTTGCTCACCTCTTAATTAGATATGGAACGTGAAATAAATTATTAGGTCAAGCGGATGTTAAGGTTGCTAAGGGCGATGAGGACTATTCATCATGGCCACGGCTAGTACTAATCACATTCATTTATTTTTCGACAGATTATCCTCTTGCTGCTGCCCAGGGGTAAGTCATAATGTATAATCCCACCGGAATAATTACCCCCGATATCTAGTTAAATCCATACAACATTTGAATGCATATGGCAAAGAAGAATTGATTATTAACCGGGTAAAATAGATAAAGGTATAGTGAATGCCGAATGCACATTGAATGATTAGTTTCAAAATTTAAGAAAAAATTGTGAACACTATAAATGGGTAGGTTGTCTTCAAATAGTACAATAGCATTATTTTCAGGTTATATTTTCACGTCGACATGCACTTGTAATATCTGTATTTTCTGTTTTCAGCTATGGCTCCTATGGTGGTGGCCAGGCCAGTCAGGGTGGCTACAGTCAGTCATCCGCCCAGAGTTATGGCCAGCCGGGCTATGGAAGCAGTGGTGGCTACAACCAGAGCTCCGAGGGCAACTCTGCCTCCTATGGGCAGGGAGGCTACAGCTCCAGTTACAGCCAGCCACAGTCAGGTAACTGACTAACTGCCTCATGCTGAGCAATACGTGAATAATACAGGAGCTATAAAGCACTTTTCACCCATTTATTGACAAATGGAGAGGATTGCAACATCTGCCAAATAGGACTATATTGTACTGCAAAAAAGCATTTTATCATATTGAAATGTGTCATTGTCTGGAAAACACGCCTAAACAATGTGTTTTTCTTTGCTGGGATGGTAACTGATACCAGATACTTATCCACCTCCCATTTATCCCTTGTTGTGACCTTTCAGGAGGGTATGGTTCTCCGCCTCCATCCCAGGGTGGCTACAACCAATCCAGTCAGTCCTATGGCTCTGGGGGCTTCAACAGCAGCAGCAGCGGTAGTAGTAGTCAGCCCCCACAAAGCGGATACAACCAGCAGTCGTCCTACTCTGGGTATGGACAGCAGTCTGCTGCAGCCCCGTCCTCCACCAGGTGAGGGAGAGATGGGCAACCAGGACTTAAAATCTGCATTATGTGTGGTTAAATGTGTTGATAAGCATTGAAATATTAGATCCTTATCCCTTATGTTCTAAAAAGAGACACTCGGTCACATAATTACCCCTTTCGTATTGCCACGGTCTTCTAAAAACACTGTCCATACTGTTATCAGTCAGACTTATGGCCAATCAAAATGATGCTCAGTGGTGCAGAAGGTCTCTTTTTCAACAGGCTTAAATAATTTCTCTCTTGTTGTCTTCTAAACTGATGATTGATTTGTAAAGTTGAGATTTTTAGCTGGAAGGCAATATTTAATGGAAGGTCACATGACCAGTTGTGCCTGTTTTTAAAAGCAGGAGCAGCAGTGCATGAAATAACACTGCCCCCCTTTTCTTTCCATCTTGCCAGTAGCTATGGCAACAACTCTCAGCCTCCTAATTACGGACAGCAGCTGCCGCAGAGCGGGGGTGGGGCCAGCTACGGGAGCCAGAGTGGAGGCGGCTACGGGGGCAGCGGTGGCGGGCAGAGTGGGGCATATGGGGGCAGCGGAGGCCAGCAGCAGCCCGGCGGGGCTCCCTATAGCCAGGCCCCCAGCTACAGCTCCCCCCCGCCCCAGAGCTACGGACAGCAGAGCAAGTACAGCCAAGGGGCCGGAGGTGTGGATTCCCTCTGCCATTATAGATCTACATTTCATTTAAACCCCCAAGACATTTTGAGCAGTTTACCCTTAATATCCCCCTCTACCCAGGATATGGCGGGGACTCCCCACCCATGGGTGTAGGTGGCGGCGGAGGGTATGGCGGCTCTGACGGAGGCTACGGAGATCGCGGAGGACGAGGCCGCGGAGAAAGGGGCGGAGGCTTCAGAGGTCGTGGTGATGGCGACCGTGGATTTGATCGAGGTGGCCGGGGAGGGCCGAGAGGCAGAGGTGGCATGGGGTAAGGGCTCGTTAACAACCCACACACAATCCGTGTCCTCCTTCAGTTTTCCATGAGATGTGTTGCCTTGGTCCCCCTTAGCAGTTTCCAACACTCACCACAAAACAAAAGTACATACACACTCATGTATCGGTGTGTGGATACCGCCACACTTACAATAAACAACTGTGTTGCTAGGGGTTTCATACTTAATCCAAAGAGTCTGTTTGGTCATGTTAGAACTATGACAGATGAACAGAATAATTCCTTAATAAGAACCAAAGGTGAGTTCTTTCACCTGTCTGATGGTTAAAAGAACGACTCTGTGACAAAGGGGTTGTTGTGGACACACTGTCAATTATTTGGAATTCAAAGGTGCACAAAGGAAATGTAACAGTGCACATGATGAGACATTTAAAGAGCTTGTTAATTTGGTCAGTGAAAACCGGCCAGGTGCACTGGTGTTCCAGTTTCACAAAATCAGCTCAAACTTGGTAGGTGCTGATTTAGTTGGCATTGAGCAAGCAACCCACGAGCCATACCAAAAGTAACAATGGTATGGCTTGGTTATAGGGGTTGTTTGCGAAGGAAGGGGTTTCCATTGTCATATAGACATCAGTCTAAGGTTTTCCCCAATTGTTTGGTTGTAAAATGATTTCAGTCCCAGCGTTCTACTCGCTGCTCTTCATCTATGGAACCAGAACATAAGTGTCCTATCAGTGTTGAGCTCGTTAACACAGTCTGCTGCCCGTGCTCACTGACTCCAAGCAATCACAATCAATGGTTTTTGGAACAATGTTGTGTAAAGTGCTTATCTGCATTTTGTGGTTGCGTCAACAAAAGCTACTGTGCTGAAATGGCCGGATCTCAACTAGCATTAAAATACCTAGCCATGCAACTGACTACAAGTACAAGGTTGTTTTAAAAGCTAAACACAACATTTAATTTCATCCTTCTTAACCTTTAACATGTTCTATTGCAGAAATGTTACCAACAAGCAAGAGCTTCTGATTAGATTGGTAATGTGAAAACTCCAATCCAAATCCTTAAATCTGTCTCCTTGAATTTTCTTGTTTTCTGCTCTGTAATTAGACCTTCTAGGCATAATCTTAATTGTTTTCTTCCCAGACGATAAATTAGTTTCGCAAATATGGCTGGCTGAACAGTTAGAAAATGTACTCATTCCCTACTGTAAATTGATCTGGATTACAGCAGGAAATCTTTATCAAAAAGCTAAATGGCCTAAATGTAGCCTGCAGCTGCCTTTACTATTCTTGTTTTTCTCTATTTTCATAAAGGAGTAGGTAGATATGCAGCATCACTTTTTAATTTTTTTTCCTTAATCTCTGAAGTGCTGAGAGTAACCTTAAAAGATATTTATAAAACAAACGTGACTTTCAAATTATCCAACCAGTGTTTGTTCTATGCCTGATGTACGATTTTAAAATCCTAAGTTGGATGTGCTCTCTTTGAGGTTGGTATGGCAAAGTAACATCGGGAGGTTTTATGCCCAAGTTAAAGCACTGTCTTAATCACTTGTAATGGAGACTGAGGCGCAAAAAAACAGATTCCACATGAACGGAAACAATTTTGGAACTATTAGTTTCTTCCGGTGCGTGTGTGGAGTGTCATATGGATCGTGTGTCTGTCTGCACGTAAATATAGAATCTGAACATTTTGTATGTGAAAATTGTGGTTATGAACCACTCTCTGTCATTGTGCGATTTCCATTGAGAAGGCACTGGAAATTACATTTACGACAAAATCTTCCAGACCGGTTTCCTGCACCCTTGTTCTTTGCTTCCCTACTGCACTAAACGGCTAAGTGTATGGGAAATGTTATTTGAACAATGTGTTCTGCAAACTGCTCAGATGGGCTGTGTAAATTGAATTTGGTTGTTTTGAAAAGCATTGTATAACTCGAATGTTATTATTACTTGTGACTAATGAGTCATGCATCAACCCCACCTCTCTGTTTGACTTCCATTCACCCAGAGAGATGTGGAGAAGATGTCATGACTGGTAAAGAACTGAGTGGTCTTACTGGCATGCTGTTAAATACACACCAACACCGTCCACACACAAACACACCACATGACTTAGTCACTCCCCCAGTCCGTCCCCTCTACAACACTGCTTCCCCACCAACCCCTTACAGGATCACTGTGTGAAATTATGCTTTAATGAATCTCTGTGAATCTCCTCCTAGGCTCTCACCTCTCTGTGGTGGGCTTCTGTTGTGTTTTTTTTTTTATTATTGTTTTTTGGGGGGTAGGAAAGTGAGAATGGTAGAAAGGGAGGACAGGCAGGAGATGTTGACTGTTTATTATGAATACAGGGGTTGGGGTTGAAGAATGAAGGAGTTGCTAGTGCAACACAGACACTGCAACCAATCAGCTAGAAAGGATGTCAATGACCAAGGCAGGGGGCTACCTAGCAGGGGTGCTCATGAACATCCAGATGTCCATTAGAAAGTACCAGAGAATGTCACATTTACTTCGATTTTGCAGCCATTCTTGCAGTGTTGTGAAACCCTGTACTACATGATACACTTAGGAACCAAGAACATTTTGTTTGGGAGGTCAATGCAGGAAGTAACAGGCTGGCAGGCAGTTTAATATGATCTCTTGTACAAAGCAAGAGGTGACTGGATATTTGTATGGTACGATCTTTGGATTTAAATTCATTTGCCAAGGTCTGAGGGCTACCGTACCAAACAGATGTTGTTGAAACTGTCTTCCGACCACTCAGTGGTCAAGGAGAGTGGACAAATCCCAGGGTGATCCACAGAAGAGCCAGGGGGGTGAACAAAGCAAGAGAAAAGTGAAAGGTTAACAAGTGAAGGGTAAAAAGGCGGTGGAAACCTCAGAGATATGGCTCCACTCACACACCTGCCTTCAATGTGTGTTGCTTTTCTCTCCTCATCAGAATGGGCGATCGTGGAGGATTCAATAAGTTTGGTGGTAAGTGACAAAACTCTTTAAACAAGAGATTCGGTGGGTTTAAAAAGTCAACCTTAACGGGTGGGTGGGGGGGTTGTTTGGTGAACAGGTATTATGTAAACGATTTAGATTTGGGCCCAAAGAAAAGTCTTGGACAAAGTATAATTTAAGGGAAACTTATTATTGAAAGTTAATGAGCAATGATTGGTCATTGTTTGACCTATAAAACAACATTCAGTGGTTATGGGTAAAATGGAATGGAAAAAAGTATTTGTGCCACCTGTTTGGAGTGCGAAAGGGAATTAAATGCAATAAAAAAAAACAGGGAAATGTGAAGCATGGCATATTGAGGTGGAAAATGTTTATTATAGTAAAACTCAATTACGATTCAAGGTTCATTAGATGGCCTAGTTTCAACAGATGTTTTTTCATGGATGGGACAGTTTTAGAATGGGTGTTGTTGGTCCTACACCCATAATGGGGGGGGGAGGAGCATCAGTGAAGGTTGCCTTGGATACGTGTCTCTTGAGTGTGGTGGGTGGGGAGGGGTCTACAGCACCTCAATATGCTATGTAGCGCATGATGGATGTACTGCATGTTGTCATCTCGGAAGGTAAGAATGATCTCTGTGTATGTCTGAGTGTATGTTCCATATCAGAAATGTCTTTCCTGTTTACTAATGTATAGGAATGTCTGCACTGCCAGATGAGTGGCTGTACAGTAACTTCCATTTCCACTGGTACGACGTTACCTTGCTTTAAATCCTTTTAGTCACAGGACTGTAAAATTGAGTAGGCTGTCTTTCTAATCAGTGAACTTGGGTCTTTAAGGCTGTTAGCCTATTTGTTTTGCGCCCACATCCGTAGACCGCTGTTACAACTGCCAAACAATGTAGTCTAAAGGGTTCCTAAAGCGTTATCCCCGGTGTATGGCTTCAAATTGCAAGGTGAACTTCAAGTAATTGAAGTTGTGTTTTGGCATGTTTCTCCCTTCTCTTCTGAAATTCTTTGGCCCATCACTTTGTGTTGTTGGGGTGAGTAGTTTTGCTCTTTACACCTCAGTTCCAAATACATGCAAAGTCACCTGAATCGTGACCGTGGTGGTATTGATAATTGTACTGGTGTTTACATTTGGTTACCACTTTGGAAACTGGACATAGTTTTCTTAGTGGTTTAGAATGTGGATAAACCAATCAAGATTTTAGATAGCCATGTTAGTAATTTCTGTAGCTAACATTACAGTTAGCCATCTTGCGGAACATAGGTCACAATCTGGTCAGACGAGCTGCATTGTTGTTAGTTGTGGTACAGTCTTAAACATGTATTTGTTTTAGTCTAAACTTTTTGTGGGGAAATGTCTCGGTTAAAATACTTTTCGTAAGTTTCTCACTTGTAATTCCAACCTGGAAGATCATTCAAGTGAGATTTTGAACTGAGTACATGTAGATTTCAGAAATCCTAACATGAATGAAGCACAGGTCCTCATTAAACCATGAAAGTCAAATAAACTGCTCAGAAAAAATTAAGGGGACACTTGAATCACATCGGGTCTTGATAAACGAAATATATCAAGATCAAAATCTTAACTGTAACTGGTGTAATTTGTTGAAGAAAATGAATGTAACAATGTTCAAAGGAAACCAGACGATTGAGGGTTGTATTCAAACTCTGAAAATCAAAGTTAACAGTTGAAACAACAGTGCAACTCATAACGTGGCTCGGTAGTGTGTATGGCCGCACGTGCCTGGATGCACTACCGACAATGTTGGGGCATCCTCCTGATTAGACGGTCCTGGGGGACCTCCTCTCAGACCTGGATCAGGGCATCAGTGAGACGCTGGACATTCAGTGTGGCGCTACTTTACGGCATCAGATGAACCAGTGCATAACGTCCCTGAGGTTCTTAGATTCAGACCACGCGGTCCAGTCAATGGCATCAGTGTCTTCGTCGTCTAAGAATTGCCTACACACTCTGGCCGCATGAGGCCGGGAGTTGTCCTGCACCAGGAGGAACCCAGGGAGCATTGCACCAGCGTAAGGTCTGACAAAGGGTCTGAGGATTTCATCCTGGTACTTAACATCAGTCAGGGTACTGTTGGCTTGCTAGTGGAGTTCTGTGCGACCCTCCAAAGAAATGCCTCTGCAGACCATCTCTGTCCCATTGCCAAGCTGGTTATGCTGGATGATGTTGCAGGCAGCAAAACGTTCCCCCAGGTTTCTTTGACTCATGTCTGCTCAGTGTGAACCTGCTCTCATCTGTAAAGAGAACGGTGCGCCAGTGGTGGAGCTGCCAATTCTCTAGTTCTCTGGTGAATGTCAATTGAGCTGCATGGTCCTTGGCTGTGAGCACAGGTCCCGCTAAAGTACTCTGGCCTTCATGCCACTCCCATGGAGTTTGTTTCTGACAGTTTGCTCAGAAACATGCACACCAGTAGCCTGCTAAAGGTATTTTGTTAGGGCTCTTGCAGTGCTCCTCCAATTCCTCTTTGCTCAAAGGAGCTGATACTGGTCCTGCTGCCAGGTTAAAGCCTTTCTATGGCCCAGTCCAGCTCTCCTTGTGTAACGGCCCGTTTCCTGGTATGTCCTCCATGCTCTTGAGATTGTACTGGGAGATACAACATACCTTGCCACGGCTTGTTTACATTTGGAGGAGCTGGACTACCTGTGTAACCTGAATGGGTAGCAGGTACCACCTCATGTTTCCAGTATTGACAAAGACACTAGCGAAACTGGAGATTGAGAATGAGTCAGTAAGGGTAAGGAGTGAGCAATTGTGGACACCACCATTAAAACCATTCCCTTTTTTTGGGTTGTCTTGCTGTTGCATCTCTATTGGACCGGTTGTCTTTCATCTGCACCAAATCAGGTGACATTGATTCACAATCGCTTATGCTTCCTAACTGGACAGATTGATATCCCTAAAGTTTAATTGACTTGTAGTGTTATGTGATTTTGTTCCCTTTTTTGTTATTTTTTTTTAGCAGTTTCTATTACCTGTCCTTTGTAATTGTTCTTTTGTTTGGTAATGGCATGGTTTGAGCAGTATGTATTTAGTGGTGTAAATGGGGTGAGTACAGTAATTGCCAGGTCGGGGTTTAAAAAAAATCTCTATATATTGTTAGATTTGTTTTCCCACAATACTTCACATTTTGGGGTGTTACCTTCACTTACTTGAGTAAGTAAAGTTGCACAACTCGATTGAAGAACAGAAGGGGAGTATGTGTGTATGTGGGGGGCAGACAGCTTTTGCTCCCAGCATGTTGGAAAACAGATTACAACTAAACAAAGGATTATTGTGGTATTGCATCGGTGCATTCTGGATTACCTACCCCCCACTCTCCCTTCTCGCAACTGGATTTGTCCACTTGAGAAATGATTCTGCACGTTGGTTGAGCGTACAGTTGTGTACGAGAGACTGATAAAGTGCGAAGTCGTGATAATGGGTAAAACCATATTCTCTACTGGTGAATGTGTTAAGATGCAACCGGAAGTAATTGGTGACCATGCAGTCGTGGTATTTTCCTGGTGGGATCCATACACTAAGAGTACAGTACTGTTACATGCTTGGTGATGCCTTGCTTCTTGTTGAATGCCCTCTGTGGTCTTGACCTAATTCAACAAAACTTTGCTGTAATCTGGTCCAACAATTATTTTTTTCTGTTTCCGGAATTCACATTTACTTACCTTGTAAGGAGTACTCTGCAATAAGAATAAAACAGTGGACAATACAATGCGCAAGTACAATCTTGGGTTTCTGCACTGTACAGTAAGACATGCGGGTTATCCTGACCACAAAGTAGGAGTGTAGATCCTAAATGGCCACAGTGTTGGTAAGTCAATATTACAAACGCAACTGCATGTTAAGAGTTGGACCTCAATTATGTTTTTCAGGTTGAGGGTGAGGCTGGTTCAATGCCTTCAAACCTAAAAATATAATGGAAACTTTTAAACTGAGGGAATGAACATCCCCCAGACAAACAATCTCTGGCGGTTCTTTGATCATAATGACTATTGGGTTCAAAGATGTCAGCTGCGACATGTGGACGAGATGAACTACTCTTGAAACCATTATGTGGAATGGAATATTCATTCAATTAAGGGGAGAAACCAGAACATAGATTCTGGTTATAACTCACAAAGTTATAGGAAGCTTGTATATGTTCGATGCCATGGGTCATTAGTTCTTACCATGAGTCTGGTCCATGGCAAGCAAATGATGTAAGGATCCATGTCAGAAGACTGTGGAGACACTATAAAAACACATGTAGAACAAGTAGGTCTATGTTTTGTATGTGTGAATTGAATAAATGCTTAGTTGTGAATGAGCAAATGGTTTGTGTGGTGGTGCAAGCATTGTTCACCTTTTTTAAAAATACAAATAAAAAATAAACTGAAATGCATTTTTCTTTTACCCTGAAGGGCCGCGAGACCAGGGACCTGGTGGACCTAGCTCCAGTAAGTACATATTTCTGACAGTTGAATATTTAACTTGAATTGATTAATACTTGTCATGCTGCTTAGTTTTTCTCACTATTGTTCTGGGGAAGCTAGATCAGCAGCAGCATGCTTTCCCTGCATGGGAAAGTGCTGCCGTCTCTGCCAAATCCATTTAAAAATACTTCATACAGGAGTGGGGAGTAGTTTATGTTAAATAAAGGTAAAGAAGTAGTGGTTTTAAAATGGTTTGTGTGTGCCACTCCATTAGGCTAAAAATAAGTTAATAAGATTGTAACTGTTGTACAGTCAAGTTCATATAACAATGTCATTGCTATGCTTTCATTCTCAAACTAGTTTTTACCATATAAGAACCCTTGGTGTTTGATTTTGGCCGGGCTTAGTTCTGGGCATTATCTGAACTTTGAAAGACATTTAGCTAGTTCTAGTCTTGAAATGGGTATTAACCTAGTTAGTTTGGAAACTCTCTCCACTTTAAGGTGACCAGTAGGAAATGTGTGCAGGAATCCATTTGTTTTTTTATTAGCATTAGTCCATAATCTTGGTTTTCCAATGATTACTAAATTAAGTATTTTATGCCAGGGGACACAGGAGGCAGTCAGTGATTTTTGCCAACCATTACACAGTCTATAATAAGAGGTTTATCCTGCAAAATACCATTGTATGGTATGTTCTATTAGTATGGGATCCATTAGTAATAGGGCATTACATTTCCTACCTACCTTTTTGTGCAGTTGTTTGTCAGTAATTTGTTTTGATCTTAATTCAGTTACTTTTCTTGCCCTTAATCTATAATATAAATATATTTTGTCATATGGACCTGAAAGCATTTCTAATATGAACTCGTCAAAATTGCGACTCTTGACGTTTTATGTAGTAAAATACAACATGTAGTCCAGGCCTACAAGCGCTGATGAATAATTTCCTGAAAGGCTGGTCCTTGGAGTTTTGAGGGTAGGGTCAATCCGGTGCCCCACCTGTATGTCAGCTCTCATGAGGAAGCAAATAGACTTGGTGATTAAAATGTCCCACTAAGTTGGTTGGTTCAACCGTGTCATTTATATAGACTTTCAAAACATCTTTCTTTAACAGGATTCCTAGGACTTTTCCCCGCCTTTGCGGATACTTATTTAGCTAGGAGTATTTTTCTAGCTCAAGGTGTTTACAGGATCTCTAGGACATTTTTGTGAAATGTTGTTGATAAAGGCTGAGAGCAGCCTTGCATAATTCGTATTCGTTCACTGTTTTAATCCTATGCTGACTTGACCACCTCCCTACAGTGGAAGACCAAGATAACTCGGACAACAACACCATCTTTGTACAAGGCATGGGAGATGGATACACTGTTGAGTCTGTGGCTGACTTTTTCAAGCAGATTGGCATAATCAAGGTGTATATCTGCCTAATGATTTTAATCCTACCTAACTATCCACTTTGTTCTAATAAATTACAATATGCCCACTATTGGTGTTTGGATGGCATCTTGTCCCTTGGCTTTTTGTTTGCTCATCCTCTCCATTCTCTTTTGTCCCTCTATCTTTTCACTTTGTCTCTCAGATCAATAAGAAGACTGGTCTGCCCATGATCAATTTGTATACAGACAGAGAGACAGGGAAGCTGAAGGGCGAGGCCACTGTTTCTTTTGACGACCCACCATCTGCCAAAGCAGCAATTGACTGGTTTGATGGTAAGGGTTTTTGTTTGACTGGTGTAGATACATTTTTTTGAAATAGATTAGATTGATGTGGTGGTTCATTGTATTTCTTTTTTATTGGAATAATCTCCCAAAATAAACTATTTGTTTCCGTCGATACGTCATGCACATATACAATGTTGAGATTGATGTTTGGCGTAAGTGTGGCCTGGAACATAAACATATTAATTGGTCAAGGATTTTAAAATGGTATATTTATATCTAGTTTGTTGCAAGTGCAATCAATAGTTAATATATGCAAAAACATTCATATTGACCTCGCAGTTAAATTTATAACTGTTACTCTGTTAATATTTGTAGCATACGAGCTATACGACAATTTGGCACACACGGTCAGGGTTGTTTTCTGGTCTTCTGTAAGTGTTGTATTCTGATCACGCAATAGTTTTCTTTTTCTGTTGTAGGCAAGGACTTCAAAGGGAACCCTATAAAGGTGTCCTTTGCCACCCGCAGAGCAGATTTCGGGGTAGGCCGGGGTGGGGGTGCTGGCATGAGGGGTGGACGAGGACGAGGAGGTGAGGCAGAGTTTGGTGGTGAGTTGGTCATTATAGGGTTGGGTCAATTGGGTTGGAGTTATTCAGGCCATGTAGGATAGAAGTTCAGTTTTTTTTACAATATTCTTACAGTAATTCAATTAAAGGAGAACTGGGTCCCAATCCTAGGTTGGGTCCTGCACCACACCAATGGGAAGAGGCCCAATTTTGTATCTTTGCTTATTTCCTGGCAAGGAGGATTTGATTAATGCTCTGTTGTGTGTATTCTTACCCCCTGTGTGCTCCTTTTGTAGGGCCGATGGGTCGCGGTGGGTTTGGCGGTGGTAGAGGTGGCGGTGGGTTTGGAGGTGACAATGGTAGCCGGGGAGGAGGACAGCAGAGAGCTGGGGACTGGAAGTGTTCAAACCCGTAAGTCAGGGCTGAGGTGTTTTGTGCTTGCATTCGTGCTTTGTGGTAAGAGGGGGTGTGGCAAGCAAATCGCTTTGTGCCTTTGGATTTTTTTCACTCACATAGATATTTTGGCTGCACTTCATTGTGCAGCACTTTGGTTAACTATGTGCTTACTATATAAAAGTGGCTTGACGACTTGTTCATTTTAAGGGACCTGAACAACTGCTTGTTACAGATTTATTAGATCGTTCTGTTGTCTCTTCTCTCAGGGAGTGTGGCAACATGAACTTTTCTTGGAGGAACGAGTGTAACCAGTGCAAAGGTGCCAAGCCAGAGGGGGCTGGAGGTGGCATGTCTCCCATGGGTGGAGGATCTGGAGGAGGTACAAGTTTAAGACTCCTTTAGAAGAGAGCATTTTAACCTTAGCTCAGTTGGTGACTACTACTCAGTGGCTTGCTAACTCGAATGATGCGCATTCACAAAAAGGGAGACATTTAATTTCTAATGGGAATATGTATGCAGAAACCTTTTTGCCTATCGTCGCTTTCGGATTAATACCACGTATCTCCAAAAAGGCAATTTTACAGGTAGAGGAAAAAACATTTCGGCATGAATTAATAAAACATTGTAAGTTACCATTTTTATTATATTTATGTTTACATTTTAACCAATGTCCTCAAAATCGCTCATTTGGACAAACATGCAACAGGAGGAGTTTTCCTTATAAATATGTGTGGAGATAAGTGGTTTTATCATGATTGCATTTAACTGGTCTGAACATTAATTAGTTTGCATTTTAACGTTCTGCTTTGCTTTTGTGAATTGCCAAGCATTAAATATCTTGATTATGCTTTATTAAGTCTGTGTGGATTCATGTGGCCATGAGAACCTCCTCATTGTGCTCTGGAATACCCATGAGTTGCGCCCTACTGCAGGCTATGAATTCGGGTAATAGCGTGTAGAGCTGTTTACCCGCAGGAACCACAATCTAGTAAGCAATTGCATCATATAACAGTTTCATATTACTTATTATCGTCTTGAACAAGGTTCATCGTTTAGTTCCACGTTGCTTTCTTATGCAAACTGAACGCCTGGTCGTAATTAGGGGCTAATTATTATTATTATTATTATTATGTCTCAACTTCTTCCTCTGCCATTGGAGTCTATGACAGCCCATTTACCCTTGTGGTAAAAAGTTGATTTTTTTTGGCAGTCTTGTAAAGGACATTCCCCTCTAAACCTTTCACTAAGTTTCATATTTCTGCCTCACTCACTTTAGCGCCACCAACGGGTCAAAGTTGGACATGTGTTTACCCATTTATCTTTTGAACCATACGTTTGATATGCATAAATGAGGTATCCCTAGATTCCTTAGCTCATGCCGAGTTTAATGCATCCTATGATGTCATTTTGCGGATATATAGATTTTCCGCCATCTTGGGTTTTACGTAAAAGCTTAAAAAAGCTTCACAGGTCACAATTTTTTTTTGATCGTCCCATTTTTTTGCACATTTGATTTTAAGACGAAGCCGCACAAAAGTTATGAGAAGGTTTTTTGATTATCAAAGCGGTTTGTCAGTAACAGCCAATCAAATGTGTCGGCGAAGGCAAAAAACAGTACGTGAGGTCATATCTCAGCAGCCCTTAGTCCAAAGTTCACCAAACTTTGTGTCTATGATAGCTAGGAGGACCAGATGA